>JAEUBB010000215.1:13525-61550 GCA_018257885.1 Parmelia sp. 050094 | reverse complement strand
CCTCGTCATCGACATCCCCCCCACCCTCCACCTCGTACAGCCCTCCAACCTCACCGAACGCTACTACGTCGAGTGCGAAGCCATCAGAGACCCTCCCCAACCAGGCCTCACCCCGACCAACTGCCTCGCCGCGATCCCCATAATCTGCAACCAGATCATCAGCCTCAACGACTCCACGATCGAGACGCGGAGGTGGATATGGGCGGACGAGAAGCCCGGCTGCGCCTTGGGGTATTATTTGCCCGGGAACTTCCGGGGGCGCGCGGAGGGGCTGCCCGGCAAGGAGGAGTGCGAGCGCGACATTTTCGGGCTGATTATCCAGCGGTGCGCCTTTCGGAGCCAGTTCAATGTCGGGAGCATCAATGTGGAGCAATTGCCGGCGGGCGTCGAGCCCGGGCTGCCCATGACGCCATATCATCCGAGGTATGTCATGGCGCCGCAGAAGCTGACGGGAGTTTGATCCACGACTCCCGGGGCAAGACTACTCCAGAGCAGGGAAGAGAGCGTGTCAGATGCAAATAAGGGTGCTCGTGGTTTTTTTTTCTTCAGCTCGGTAGATAGGACAGAATGGCTCCACGATATCTTCTACATGTGATGTGTAGGATAGACAGCAGAAGGTCAATGGAATGCGACACGTTGAAAAGTTGGGATGATTACGCAAGGAGTGCAAGGAAAATGGTGGCGAAACTGGATGTAAGAGTGGATGAGATGCGAAAAGGCATTTGCCGTACCATACAGTAGGGTACATGTTTGTAGTAATAATGGCCCCCAAACTCTAGTATCTTCAATTTCCCCTTGGGGACTTGCCGCCCCCGCAAACGCTTTCCGGAAAGGGTCTCGGCTAACTTGAACGAGCGGCGCTAGTCCTGCACGTCAATAGGGGTCGCGTCCAGAATACGATATTTATTGCTCGTAGTCAACGTCTAAGCATATTTGACCGGAGAATACGCCTCGACTCGATTGGATTAATCCAATCAACGAGGATTCATTCTTCCATTTGGAGCAACTTTGTTAGATGGATATACGAGAGCGAGGAAAGTATTTCCGTTGATTCCAATTCCATGCAGAATGCAGATTGCACATGGGCTTTAGCAACCTTAATATTAATATCCAGATGCCTTGCAGGTGCCAGGATGCAGCTAGCTGGCAACCACGTGCTTTCCCTGCTTGCAACTTGCCACCCAACATTATTATTACCCACCTACGGTACTTTATGGCGGGCCAGTAGCTTCAATGTGTCTAGTATGTCATGGCATATCCTTGCTAATAAGAATTTGGATTCTTACTTCAATAGTAACGAATTGTACTTATCGACCGCCTGGCTCACGTTAGCAACTGTGGCTGGCCAATAGACCTGGTGAACCAGCGGATACGAAATGATGCCAGAAGGAGACCATCTCTATAAATGCATACCCTGCTGCACTTTTCTGAACACTCTGGGCAAAGGTGGACTTGGGAATCCTTCTTGCTGCAAATCATCATCTCACTCGTTAGCCTTCTTTGAATTCACTCTCTTTTGGTCCATTCGACATCTAATACACTGTCATCATGTACAAGTCTTTCATTTTCGCCACTCTTTCCGCTCTTATATCTGCACTTCCCTCGCCTCAATTAATTGACCTGGTTGCTGTTGGGAAATACCCTGACCCAGTACGCGTGACAGCTCCCATCGATATTACTACAGATGTCGTGGCATCAGTCCCTGCATCGCCAATAAAACCGCTGACCAGCATCATCTCGTCTTCGAAGCGCCACTTGGCCGTGGAGAAGCGAGATGGCGATTGTTCGCCTTATCCTACAGGCTCTGGCCCTGTACCCTCCCCAGACACTGTAGACGCCTTTGAATCATTCCCAACATTTGCAGTACGTTTCGTCTCATATTTATCTCTAGAGTAAGACTCAAATCTCCCAGGCAATGGCAACCGCTGCACCAACACCAGACGGTTATCAGGTCGTTTTCATCAACTCAAACGCCTCCTTGACTGCTTCGGATTACATGGGCCTCTACACCCTCACCAGCTACGACACCCTCGGATGCGCGTCGCTATGCGATCAAGCATCTGGCTGCCAAGCCTTCAATATGTACGTTGAACGAGACCCGAGTTTGAACGCTAGCGCCGACAATTGCCCCAACCCGCCGAGCACGACCAACTACAAATGCACGCTCTGGGGCGCACCTGTATCGGTAGCGGAAGCGACAAACTTTGGGCAGTATCAAGATTCCTTTCAAGTCGTCATCGCTGGCTCTAATGGTATGTAAATCCAATCACCCCGACACCAGCGAATGTTCTCACACGTGACTTGCGCCGGCTGATCTTGTCCCCAAAGCCTACAACAAAGACGCCCCTCCGGCAGCCTGCACTGGCTACAGCGGTCCGACTGAACTTGGCGGTGCAATCAACGCGCCACCATCTTCGGGCAGCTATATGGGCTATCAATACTTTCCCTTCAGCCAGAGCCAAGGCTATACCCCGCAGACGTGCGCCGATGCGTGTAATGCGCAGACGACATATGATAGCCAGCATCCAGCAGCGGATGGTAGTTACATGGCATGCGTAAGTCATTCCTCTATTCTGAATCCACTTGGGGCTAATCGCAGGTAGGTTTTCTTCAATGCTTACGTCCTTTCGGAGAATGGCATTCCCCAGGGACTGTATTGCTCCATGTATAATGAGACATGGGATGCGTCGTATGGGACGAATTATGGGCAGTATCGAGGAGATGACCGATATACTGTGTCACGGTCTTACAGCTACTCGCTTATGTAAGTTGATGACCTCTTTCTATTTCTGTCTTGGTTTTGAAACATAGCTTGTCATCTGAGAAGCTCAGTTCTGCTGCACGCATTTTTCTTCTGAGCCAAACCGTTCACATTGCGTGCAACATTTCATGAATTAAACTGTCCGTCAATTTGGATTGTCTGCCTTCCATTTGATACGTAGACGCTCTCGCTTTGATGCATGTACAAGGTTCGAAAGAAAAAGAGAACGCGTCATTCTTTGCACAAAAACTGATGACGGTCTACCCTGCAGCAATCTACCTAATTCATCGGCTTCGTCGAGCGCATCATCTTCTGCAGCAACAGTGTTGTCGGTAGCATCATCTCCCGCTCCCTCGTCTACAGCAGCACTTTCTACAACAGCATCTTCCTCGATAACATCTTCAGCACCAGCATTGTCCACAGTAGCATCGTCTACAAAACAAGCATCATCGACAACAGCGTCTTCTACAACAATGTCGTCAACAGTAAAATCATCCACAGCCACAACGACCCCATCGTCCAAAATCTCCTCATCCTTAACCCCCTCCTCGACGAAACCCTCGACCTGCACCGCCTCTCCGCTCTCCTGTCCGACCTTCAAACCCAGCCTCCCCTCCTGGTCCATAAGCAACATCCTCGGTGCCACAACCTACGGCCTCCAATCCCCCGGCAGCACCCTCAAAAGCGCCTCCTCCTCCGGCACCTCCGCCTTCTACGCCTCCCTCCTCCCCTCCGGCTCCACGACCACCACCTCCCTCACCCTCTCCCAACCCCTGACCCTCTGCGCAGGCACAAACTACACCGTCAACATCGACTACGCGTTCGCCAACCTCGGCGGCGGACAGTGCACGCTCACTGCCACGTTCCCCAACACGCTGGCTACGTCCCGAAGCATCAGCGTGCCGATGACGGTGGCCAAGGGCCAGGTGGGCGGGTGGGCGACGACGGGGTGGAAGTTCCAGGCGCCGAGCGGGAGTGCGGGTGCCGTGTTGGGGTTTGTGTTTGCGTGCAGTGGGGGCGGGTTGCATTTGGTTTATCTGGATAATGTGAGGGTGGGGGTGTTGCAGGGGAGCGCTTACTGATGGATGGATGGAGGGGATGCATGATGGTGTGGTGGGGAGATTTATGTAGCAATGTTTATTAATTAATCGATCCGACTCACATGAACAGCGGCGGTACGCCCCACCTCCATCCATTCATGCTGCATTGAGCTGGGAAACCTCGATTCTCGGCATTGGCGAGACTTGGGATTCCATCATTCTCTTTAATAATACGATAGATAACGAAATGAATACATACTCACATCAGTTAGATGAAAGAATTGGCTTGATCTTGACGTATTTAGGGGCTAGCGTGGGTCTCAATACCTCATCCGCTGTAAGTTTAATCAACACGCCCTCGGCTCCTAAGAGGTTTTCTGCAATAGGCTCGCTATTCGAACATGGGGTTATATTCAACGAGTCAAGAGCGAAAACTTATGCGATCGTGGAGTTCTTGGGCAACGTTTGTTTTCAGGACATGAAACGATCGATCGCGAATTGAGGGTGTGAGTTACTAACAGCCTCACACAGGCTATCTTTGTCTTATTCAAAAAAGCGACTGGTTTACCGCACCACCTCAACTCTTCATGCATAATCAAGCCCCTGTGCCTTCGTTTCGGCCAAAGAGTTCCCTGCCAATTTCATCCCAGTGTCACCGGTGCCTAAGAAGAATGCTTTGAAGAGTTAGCCTCGTGAGTACCTTATCGTCAAACGGCGACAACTATACCTGTCTTCTCCCATAATAAAATGCCTGAGCACCCGTAAATTATTCACGGCGGAGGGTAAGACAGTCGTTACCAATGCAAATTTCACGTTGGGTCTTATCGGCTGGAAATGGGGTAGCGACTGCTGATGCCACAAGGATAAAAGCTACGACGATGGAGTTGAAATTGGACATCTGTATTGTTCTTGATGCTTTTGTCTCAATGGTTGAGAAATCGTGTGGTGCTCAGCTGAATGGGGTTGATGGTAGATGGATGGAAATTTGTGGATGAGAAACGCAAGGGGCTGCATCGGGTATTTGTACTGCTGTTACCCCGTTCTTTTGCTTTTGCCTACTTGTACTGACAAGAGTGCTCTATCCGGATGATGCCGACTGTGGGATCAAAACCTCGGCTGATCCTCACATCCTGGCGATCGTCAAGATTCAGATTGTCGTGATGGTGGGTTGAAGACTCTCGGCTCAAAGGATGATGGATGAACCGTATTCCGAGAAAGTGCGAGGCTAACACTCAATCTAAGACCCACTGTAAGAAAAATCGGTGGCAAGTATGGCAATCTTGGGTGGACTTCTTGAAGCCATGTGGAAACCCGAGGCCAGCCGGAGCCCAGAAACTCGTCATCGTGCAACGCACCTAGCTTTTCCCTCACTAAGACGAGCCGAGTGCGTTGCAGAACTAATTTAAAATGCTATCATCTCCATGATGGGTTTGTCATATCTTGCCCATCTTCTCCGTGGCACGCGCGAATCCTTCTCTCTATCGTCTCACTTAGCAATTCATCGTGAATATTAAGCATCAGCATGCGAAGCTGTATCTATTGATTAAGGCAGTGGGTCATCAACTGAATGGTTGGACCTGAAACCATTTCTTTCAACTCTCGCCTTCACTAATTTACAATATCCACTGGGACTTCGAACGTCTCGCCTTGCTTGAAGAATGGAACAAGGAGATAAACTCGGGAAAGCTAGACGGTGCATTCTTCCCGGCGTCGTAGCAACGAATTTGTTTACCTTGATCTTCATCTCACTCCTCTTCTTCCTCCTGGCCCTACAAGATTTGCCACATCTTCCAAGCTCATCGACCTCTAAGGGCTACTGCGGTCGGTCGGCTACCGAAGCCCGCTCGCTAGGCTGTCGCTTGGACCCGATATCATTCTCCTGGCTGGCACCTGAATGCTTCGACGAGGATCTGTCAATGGACTTTCTCGACACGGAAGACTGGCATTGGTACTTTGACATGGAAAAGCGGCACGAAGCCAACAGGACCGCTGTTCTTGCCGGTGACGATGAGCTGCTGTTCGTGGATCCCATCTACCACTTGCAACATTGCACCTACATGTGGCGGAAACTGCATCGTGCGGTCTTGAATGAAAACGTGGTGGACGGATATATTGGGAGCTACGAGCATACGGTTCACTGTGGAAGTCTGTTACTGGACGGGAGAGGCGCGGAGGGACTGTTTTCTGGACGAGCGACGGTCTTGATAACGGCCAAGTACCCGGCTTGTAGTCGGGATAAGGATGGCATGCGAGCCGGGTGGTATCGTACTGTCAATCGAAGCATGGTTCAAGATATTTTGGAGGTCGAAAGGTATAGAGATGAGTCGCAAACAGGGACCTTGCTGTAAATTGTAATTGGATGGATGGTGGGATACAGCATGCTTGTGGTCGCCGCGCTCAAGGGTTCTGCTGGAATCAGACGCATTTCATCAGGTCCCGTCTCATCAGACATTCCTTTGTCCCTTGTGAGTCAGACTTGCGATATGGCTCAGAAACAACGTCTGAAGTCAAAGATCCAGCATCGTCGATGACAATTGAGCGATCGACACACCGATGGCTGTTCTTGGACGAATACTGTAGTTTTTCGAAGGAGTCATTGAGAAGCCCGTGAAACAGTCTGCTCCATGACCGCAGGAGATTAAAAAACCCTTGTCCTGGCGATGCTAGGCTAATGTTTTGGGGGAAAAAATCCCCGAAGGATATTAGACAATATTCGCTTCTTGGAACCAAAAGGGAGACTAGGCCGTCACTTTATGTAAGGCATTCATCAATTGCAGGGGAATGTTGGACAAAGGACAATTCGCACCTCATCGCATTCGGCATGTGTTACCGGATTAGGGAGTCAATACGCCTAGCATTGTCTCTTTGTCCGTAGGAACGTACGCACGCCTGTATGGAGGGGTCTATAATCGTAGATGATGAATCTACATTCTCCATCTCATCCAATCAATAGCTCATGACTCAATCCTTTCTCCGAGGTGGGGGCAAGAAGGTGCCAAAGAAAATCAAGGCTAATGCGCCTTCTGAGAAGCGTGAAAGCAAGATTTCTCCAGAAGCCAAGCGTTCAGATCATCAAGAACCGGCAAGGGCAAAACCTTCACACAATACGAGGGAAAAGAGAGATCGTGAGGAGGTTACCGTTGGTATACAGCTGGCTCATTACGCTATAAGCCAGGCAATCAAATACCTTACTGCGCCGCTTTTAGTACTTCTAGCACTTCATTTTCTAAAGCCTCATATACCTCTTCACATCCGCCTCTCAATTGACTCCGTAAGGTTCCCATCAATCTATGCCAGTGTTCAAATACCCTCTGTGGGCACAGCTACCAGCGACTCTTTCGCCATCTCTCATCAAGATCTAGCTCAGGTTGTGGCCTATACGAACAGGGTTCATAGTGCACCTCTTTCTTTAACAGATCATAGAACGCAGATGTTCGAGATACTCCAGCACCTTCCAAAGGAATCATATCAAACTAGGAAGAAATTATGTGCCTTCCTTGACCAGACGTTCAGAATGTCGAGCTCGCTACAGCTCTTCATCTACGGTATCCAAGATATCGGGACCTCCGCGGTACGAGAATACGAAATCACGAAAGACCTAGTCGTCACGATTCGCAATACGCCTCCGACATTTCTTATTGCCCAAGCATGGAAGTGGCTAGCGAGGAGTGATTATGAAGAAGAGATGATTCGTCGTCGTCTTCTAGAACATACGAATATCACTTTATCAGCGGTCAGGAAAGGACTTGAATCCGTAACTGAGCAGCTGTTCCTGCATAACGCTCTTACAGCTACGGCATCCGATCTCAAGATATCTGCGATGAACGACAAGAATCGCTCCTGGAAGACAAAGGCTGATGATGTTCTCGTACGAATCGGTGCCCAGTTTGGGCGTGCGAACGTACCATCTGCAACGACTAGGGTAAATAAGAACTTGGAAGTAACGGACAGGGTCTTGAGGTGGTCCACTGATATAAAGGAATGGCTAGACCTAATTTTAAGCGGACTGCGGGATACGGAAGCAGGCTTGACCTTTCTCCAGAAAAGTTTATCAAAGCAGAACGAGAGAGTCAGGTATGGAAGACTAGAGCAACCTGGGAGGGAGTATATTCTGGATGAATTTGTCGGTAGCTTTGATAGTGGTGTGCAGCTGTTACTTTCGAGTACAAGGGCTTGGGAGCAGCTGATCAGGCACAGATATATCTAGAAGAAGTAGCCAAAAGTTATGAAGAAGAGCAGAGAGCTTTTAGATAGTTAATGGAAGACGAGACTTCCGAGAAATTCCTAAAACACCTTCTCAACCTTCTTCCGGCAGTCTAGGTAATGTACTCCCACACAACGTCTTCCAAGCGCGCTGGAAAAGAAAACTCGGATCCAATCAAGCTTTACGCTCTCCCCCCTGCAGAGACTTTTCATAATCTTCAGCCGCACATCCACACAACTCCTCGCCGGAATCGGTCGTGATGCAAAACAGCGGGCAGATCTTATCCGTCGCTCTTCGTACGTTGCGTCCACCAGCAGTCGCGCAGCCACAGACAGGGACGCCGTCATCGCCCACGATGCAGATATCGCAGATTGGATGGACAATGGCGTTTCGTTTCGTGTCTTGATAGCCTTGGCATTCCTCCGCGTCGGCGCAGGCGGCCAAAGAGCAGAATTCGCCCGCGCACTCAGGGCCATGGCCGCATGCAACACCATCGGGGCATCCGAAACCCTGACGCTCCACTAATGTAGCTGACTCTGATCGTTTCGTGTCTTGATAGCCTTGGCATTCTTTCGCATCGGCGCACGCAGCCAAAGAACAGAATTCGCCCGCGCACTCAGGGCCATGGCCGCATGCAACACCATCGGGGCATCCGAAACCCTGACGCTCCACCAGTGAAGCCGCTACAGATCGCCTTTTGTCGTATTGGCAAACGTCGGCATCTGCACATCCTGGCAGGTCGCACAGCTCGATGGTGCACTCAGGACCAGGGCCGCATTCCAGGCCCGGAGGGCATGCGAACTGGCGGGCGGCGAGATCGGCTTTGACGCTTCGTTGGGTGGAGGCGAGTGGAGATGCTAGGATATCTGTAGACAAGCGCATCTTAGTATGTTTGCAACGCTTTGGGACTTGAGGTGGGGAGGAGGCTGTGACTGACGAGAAGCAAGGGAGAGCACTAATGCCCAAGTAGAGATGTTGCGAATCATATCGGATTTCTTGTATTTGAACCTGTTTGGAGTGCTTTTTTATAATGGGATAAGAATTGACTGATTGAATTGAATGCTTGTCTGATTATCAATGGAGACTGCTTGCTCAATAGAAGTGCCTGACCCGACTTTATATGCATTTTCCCACTCGCAAATCTCAAACCCAAGGCAACCCTCTGCCTGGATTTTTCCGTCTCATTGCGCCCATCTCACTCCACCCCATCCCTTTCGTCCACCTCTCATCACCAAGTCTTACGTCATCTAGATCCGTTCTCCCCGAATTAAGCGCTCTCAGCAGTGAGGCAACCAGGTCGCCTCTTTGTTCGCCCGTCTGATGTTGTAATACTTTATGCCACGTGCTGCCCGGGATGGAGGGTCTCTGGAACCTCAAGGTAGGCAGACACAAATCCGTAAGACGCATCTTTCAGCTCCGTGGACCATGACGTGCAGGAAATTCCCATTTGTCTCATCTCACCCGAATCCCCGTCTTTGCCGCACTTTTATCTGCTGCGCAATCTGATTCCGGATCCGTGAATACGATCCCCGAAATGATGGTGTGTGAAATGGAGCACGGAATTCGTCCAGCAATACATCTTGGACAGGGCTTAGTCTGCTGGTAATGAGCCTCGGCTGCAAACGTAAGCATAGAGTCTTGGTCAGCACTGTAATTGCAAATTCTTGGTATGTTCCTGCATACTCTAAGCAATGCGTGTAATTTCAACGCACGGCTTGACGGTCAAGCTAACGATGACTGACCACATGGCCTCTTCTGAGCTCTCCAAATGAGATCTTGTTCGATCAATTATTCGCGCACCTCGGTAATGCCAGTAGAGTGTAGGCTGACAGAGTAAGAACCGTAGTATCAAAGGAAAGAAAATGCTTGGGTCGGGTTAGCCGAGTCACAATTCTGGCCAGGCTAATCACTAAGAGGCTTAGCGTTCCTAGCCTTACCTACAACTGAGCATAGGATTTGTACCTAAACGTGGCTTTTGCAGTCACGAAAGTTTCATCACTTCGCATACCTTGGCAGCTTGAGTACTACCTCCTCCCCCGTCCGCCAGCAACAATTTTGCGCAGAGCACCCTTTATGTGCCGTGCTGTGCTTTCTGGTCCTCAGCTTTCAAGTCCCAAGATCCTTTGCCGTCGTCCGTAAATTCTCTGATTATCTCGAAATTTCTCGTTTCGCGGAGCCGAGAGAAGGCAATAATCCCTCGGAGATTGTCTCAACGGATAGGAAATCACTCATTGGGAAGGAATTTTACACCTAGCTGGTGGTATTCAAGCTTTCGTGTCCGAAAATTCGGGTGGAGTAAGAATAACGTAATCAACAAGAATCCTTTGTCTTGATTCATACGCACAGACAGCAACAACCAAAGGCCAAGTCGCACTTGTCACAACCATCTCAACATGTCAGTAGATTTTTTCAAAAAACCGCGACTGCAAAAAGAATTGCTCGTTTTGCATAGCCGAACGTCCTCCAGAAACTCACCTACCCTGTCTCTTCTTCCTATACTTAATCATCGCAAATTCACCGAGAAAAATCTCGCCCATCAAGACGCCCGTAAACGCCGGGCCCAGCTCAAATCTCCCCTCCTTCTTCACCGCAAATCAATCAGCATCGAATCTCGCCACCAGCAATTTATCCTATAACCCCAATACTGCCTATGCCGTTAAATTT
The DNA here is from genome assembly GCA_018257885.1 of Parmelia sp. 050094. NCBI lineage: Eukaryota > Fungi > Ascomycota > Lecanoromycetes > Lecanorales > Parmeliaceae > Parmelia > Parmelia sp. 050094. The sequence continues at coordinate 50,881 of JAEUBB010000215.1, read as the reverse complement.
CCACTTATATAGCCGTCCGATGGCCAAACTTCGGAACTTGTGCGTGAAGAGGAGGGATCCCGACCAGATGAGATCGATTGGCTGATTGTGGACAATAAGGTCCGTATCCTAGGTGACGATTTTGAACTTGACTATGCCGATAACGGTGTCTGTGTTGGCGACGTGGACGGTTACGTTGGGTTTGAAGGAGAACCGTTCGCGGAATTTGGTTCCAACTGTTTAGAGCTCGGTAGATTTGTCCGAGTCGAGAATGTGGCAGTGATGGTGGGTAAGCCCTTCGTGGTAGACATGGAGGATGCGATGAGGAGAATTGGGGTCCACGTTAGGTGAAGTCGTAAATGTTATGTAGCCGGGTATCCCAAGTGCAGGAGGGGGCTCTCCATACAGTGCCGTTCAGTGCGGATATTTGCGACGTAGGCTGACGACTATGACATAAGGGTTGTCTTTATCTGAGATCTATCTTTGTGAGCGAGGGCAATTTTCGCAGAATGTGCGCTCATTTATGGTGATGGTCAGCGTTTCCGGGAAGACTCAAGAATTGAGTTCTTGGTCGGCTCTTTGCAAAGATAGACCATTGTTTGGGTCGTGGATTATCTTCTTTGATTTTAAGTCATCCGTGGGTCATTGGCGCTCCATGCCACAAACCCTAGTGAGGACGTCACCGGAAGGACCGAGACATGGCAGGATGTCGCATACTTTGAGGTCTCGGGTCTGAGACAGTGCTGCGCCTCTCTCTTATGCGCACAGCTAGGCGACGACTTGATCTGCTGCTCAGACAATTCGCGCAAATGTTGCAATTCAAACTCCGCTCGATTCACATCAATTTTGTGATTTTGTCTCACTCGGGTATGACAGGAAGCCTTTCTCACTCAAAGAGATAAAATTGTGGTAACTTCTTTTACAGCTTGCTCCAAGACTCACCACTACCTGTATCTTTCTTTCTTCCTTTCTCTCTCCCAGTGAGCGCCAATTTGGTCATAGAGTCCTTCTTTTGCATTGCTTGAAGACAATCTCCGCATGCGGACTATATTCGACACATCCTAGAAGTGCACTATATTAACCCAGTATCGAAGATCTGACCTACAGGTTCTAGGACGCTTCATTAAGTCTAGAGAAGTGATTACTTTCCTCTCTTTACTCTCCTTTCTGCCCTTCTATCTTGGTAGAACCGTTTTCGAGGTGTAATAAGATAGCGCACAGGAAGTGCCTGCTGGGTTATAGCTAGTCAGGTATAAGTGCTATTTGGTTCAAAGCGCGTGCACTTGAATTCCTCCGAGTAAGACAATCCGATAGCTTTAGCAAATTACTAGAGTCCCTCAATCCTATCACAAGCATCCTGCGTTCGCTTCAAAGCTTCTAGTCATGTGTAGCACAATCCAGTCTCTAGCTCCATCTCACGTCCATCGACAAGTAGATAACTTGAAATTTTTCTCATTCATCCTCTAGGTAGTGGACCCATTGAAATTGGCTTCCTGAAGCGAATCTGCGACAGCCATGACCGTTCCAGACTCTGTCGGGCGAAAGACTATTTGTGCAAAGGAGAGACGGTCTTTAAAAATCTCAACCTCGAAGGCGAACTGAAATCCCGGTCTGGTTAAAGCTTGCGGGACCGCTGCCATTGCCATGATAACAATTCTATATGTTAGGAAAGGCGCTTTGGAAGGTGGTTGGGAAGAGCGTGGGCCTGACACGTAGACTACTATGCCGTGATTAGTTATGCTACAGAGGTAGCGCTCCCGAATAATTTCGTCCGCTCCATGATCTGCGGCATGAATCAATACACTTATGACGTTGAGAAAGACGTTGTGCTGGTTGAGCACCCGCGTATCTTCCAGCGGATGAAATTGCAAATCTATTTGTTCCCCAAGGGAGGTTGAAGTCGACAGTATCGAGCCATTAGTACCACCACCGACAAAGGAGGGCCGAGTAATGACTTCAGTCGTCATATTTAACGAGTCGCTTTGAGCGTTCGATCCGAGAGAGCCTTTGTTGTAGAGAGCCAACGAACCCACGATCCCGTCCTGCCACTTGAGCAGAAAGACGGCGGATCTAAAGCCCACCTCATCTGCCATTTTGGTCAGAACCACTAACAGTCCCCACATGACGAAACGCCTTTCTATCGTATCTGCTGTTGCCATTGTTGTTGTTACTCCAATCACAACGTTGTCAATGCCCCAATGGAACCCGTCAATTTTTCCTTTAGGATCCTCCAGCGCCAGTTCTCTTGCAATTAGCGCAATCGCGCCTTCGAAACATAGCCTGGCAGGCAGGTAAGAGCCACGTGCTTGCTCCATTTTGACGGTGAATCCAGCGGGGATATCCGATAGAGGGGAGCTGCTTAGGTGTTGAGGTTGAATGATGCTTATAGGGACCGATGGTGTATTCAACATAGCTGCACCACTCGCGAAAGAGGCGAACGAGAACAAGAGGATAACATAATGCGAAAAGAAGGAACTATGCATAGCTTTGATGTAGCCTCTTCACAATTCAAACAAAGGATGAGTTCAGGCGTAATTCTGTACTCCTATAAAACATTCTTGCTCCTTACTCCTACTCGATATTCAAGTCCTAGGGTAGTTGGAATGAAGAGCTAAGTGCCGGTAGGCGACCCGTGTCACTGGGTCGCATGTCGCCCATAACTCCCATCTCACCATTTGCACTCTTATAAACTCAAGTCCGCCGAAAGTAACCTTCACCAGCGCTGTTCTGAACATCCTCAGCGTCTGAGCTGTCTGGAATAAATATCCGAATTGCTAACCCTAGTCCATAGTACACGTTTTCAATATTTGGGTAGATATTAGGAAGATAATGCCGCGAATATAATAGTGACTTCGTACGCAGATAATGAGAAGTGCTGGTACTGCTTAAGGTTACGGAGTTGCAAATTTGTTGGCGACGCCCGAGGGCTTGCTGTGGCAGACATCAACTTTTAAGTTCCCGCCGCCTTAGGAGGGCAGCCTGCGGGGACATGCCTCAAGATCGCAAAAGGCTGTATGCTTTTACTATGTTTCTCAAGTGTTACCTCTAAACTATTGGGAAAGCGGACACTCTAGCATGCACAATTCTATGATCTTTCTCATTCCTTCTCCATTCCTTCATCTATCTTGATGCTTGCTTCCGGCTTTTCATTTGAGCGACCAAAGATAGATGGGATGCTAAGACAGAGGAAAGGTGGCGCGACAGGGTCAACACCCAAGGCATGTGTCTCCTCAAAAGACGGTACTCTGCATATGCAATCCGTACCGCAGTCGTTGTTACCTACGCGGATATTTGCCGCAGGACTTTTGCTCAGGAGGACTAACAGCAGCTGGCGGTTTTGGTACGGCAATCGACAGGAACCCTTTTGGCACCGGTCCAAGAATATCTACACGCCACGGTATGATATGAGTAGAATCGTCAAGATTGCCCGCGTATGCTGCTGTTGGTGCATTTCCCCCTCGGACGCTGGTTCTTGGCTTGCCCCTGGCATCGTTCGAAGATCCCAGTGGATACTTGTTTCCACTGCCTACAGGCATGCTGTCTGGGGGTGCCATCTCTAATAAGTATATCCACATTGGAATCAAAGGGTCATCGTAGTTCTTGGTGGCTTTCCGGCTTCGGCAGATACAATTCTTCCAGCAATGAAAGCGAACAGCCGCTACCAAAAACAAGTCAGCGCCCATCGTCCCGGACCATGTCCAATCGTACCGTGGCGTCATGTCGTCGGTGAAGCTGATGACCTTACTAGACCCCATGTGATGGTAGTAGGCACTAATGTTGGTAGTTGGGTTGCCACCGGCTAGTTGCACAGCGCATAGTTCGTTGTTGTTTGCAAAATCGTGGATGTTGAATGGGGATGGGAGTGAAAATCCAGGCAAAGGCCCTCTGTGACGGATCCAGCCTTCTGTCAGACCTCGGCGAGTCCGTCATCAGATCAGGGCCAGCCCTGCCGATAGTCTCAGTAAGGACCCACACCAAAAAAAAGGCCTTTGGCCACGTTCACGAACAAATAGTTCCTGGGGCCGATAGCAGACTTATTAACCACTCGGAATCCCTTGTTGTCCTTATTGGCATGCCATCGTAGTTATGTTTCGGGAAACTGCAGCGCTTCTATCGAAGCGTAAGGTCAGCCATTGTCTGAGGTCCTGGACAGACGTTGTATGATCAAGAGAACAGAGGAGCTAGAACACGAGGACATCGGTCTTTGAGTGCTACATTGAGTGCTCCCAGCATTACTGCCCCAGTCATCATTCTAGTCAGCGGCACTCCTAAGCAGTGCTCCCAACAGATTTAATAGCTTATTCGCTACATATAATAGGATCTCATAGAATATCTTACTCTAAGATATATTCTATATCCTTCCGGCCAGTACTTCAAACTACCCTTTATAAACAACTAGCCTTAGCAACTTCGATAAAAGATTGAAGCCCGAAAACAGAAGATGAACGCGAGAAAGACAAGGGGAAAAGAACAAGAAAAAGGAAAGAAAAAGAGAAAGAGAAAGAAAAGAAAGGAAAAGAAAGGAAAAGGGAGAGGGAAAGTGAAGGAGAAAGGAAAAAGGAAAGAAGTATTATAATAGAACTAGCTGTCTCAGGGGTTGATTTGATTTCTATGATAAGTACATAAAGGGAAGTATTCGTATAGGTACTTTAAGACCTCGACGGAAAAACCGTAAGGCTGGGTTAGCTCACCTAGGGCTAGCGCCACGGTTAGCGGTTCTTGGCATGTCTGCAGGGACAAACAAAAATGTTCAGATTAAGGCTCAACCAAAAGTTGAAGTCATTATATATACCTAAATAACGTATGGATATCAAGCAAGACCAGCGTCATAGGCTCATACGTAATTTCGGACTCCCGTGAATTACTCTTACTTATGCCTCGGCGAGTACTTATACTTAAACTTCTAGGCGTCTAACTAGTCTAGTCTAGCCTAGCATCGGACTAAAATTGGAACGAGCCCGCTACTAAGCTGAGTCTATATAAGGCAACTTAGTTAAAATATTACAGAATAGCGCCTACGATACGAAAAAGACAGATTAAGGACGAATACGCTATTGCTAGAATCTTGGTGCAGCGGAATAGCCTTTCCCAATATAAGAAGGCCGTCCAAAATAGCTTAGTAGAAAGTACTTAAGCAGTTTCTTCTATAGAAGAATAGATTATCTTCTTTTATATTTCTTAACTAGTTTTTAGCAAATGGTAGCAATACCTACTATAGCTATAAGTACTATTAACTACTTACTAGCACTAGCCGATATCTGTTACGGCCGTCAGTACTAGCTTTTCCGAAGTACTAAGATTCAGAGAGATCCTTTAGCTTCTATAATCCTTAAGTCCTTTCTGCTCTTCTTTTAAACGATTTTTATGCTTCCGCTGTTACGATTTCTAAGCTTCTGCTACGATTTCTAAGCTTCTACTACGATTTCTAAGCTTCTGCTACGATTTCCAAGCTTCTGCTACGATTTCTTAAGCTTCTACTACGATTTCTTAAGCTTCTTTAACTGCTTTTAGCTATTAGTGGCCAGAACTCCTTTCCGAATATTAGGCAGGTTTATTAAGATCGGCGATCTTTACCACCTATTAGTAAGACAATCGGGAAGTCGCTATCCGCCAAGATTAAGGACTTAGAGAATCTTAATTTTTCTTACTTTTTTACTTATCTTTCTACTTCCTTTTAGTCGTTACTATAGATGTCTTTCTTTCTTTAAGAAGCGTTAGAAGCCGTTAAAGTAGCTTTTTTAAGTTCTTTTTTAGCTCTAAATCTAGTTAGCCGCGAGACCGTTATTCTTTCGTTTCAACTGCAAGAATTTCTAGAAATTAATTACGCATACGCAAGTCTACTTAACAATAGTAAGCGTACTCTCGTTATAGTAATCATCAAAAAGAACTTCCGACCGCCGTCAGTTAGTAAAGAACTCTCAGCTAAAGAGAATTATATTAAAGCGAGATCGAACTTAGCCGAGCCGTCTATCTAGCTATTAGACTGGGCTTACGATAAATCGGCCTTTTGAGCAGCTATTAAGACTTTTTAAGAAGATACTAGAGTATTCCGGAAAACTTTAACTCCTACCGTTTTAAGTCTTTCCAATCAAACTACGAGAGAAACTTCGGTAGCGACTTCTACTAACGAAGCTATTTACCCATTTCTTATTAGTCCGTCTAATAGAAATCTAAACTCAATAGATCTTAATAACTCTTAGGTTCAGTCGATTATTGCTACCGCCGCTACGGCAGCTATTACTTAATATATAAGAAATAATCCGCCTAATCGAGGACCTCCAGGTCCCCAAGAACCTCCTAGAAACAATAGACTTAATAGTCTTAACGGTAAAGTACCGGGACAGCTAAGATAGAATACTAGTAACGTTAACTTCTTTAATTCTATATACGAAGATAAGTCGATAGCTTTCGAAGCCTCTCTAATAAAGTATATATCGAAAGATACTTACTTCCGTAACGTATATCTCTTTCTTAAATATACTCGTGACGTTGCTAGTATTAAGGGTAACGAGCTTGTCCGCACTAATCTATAGACTTGCTTAAAGGGTATCGCTTTAGACTAATAACTCACTAAGCTTACTAATAATAACAAGCGACTGGCCAAGCTTGAAAACAAACTTAATAAATAGGAACGAATACTCGTAAATCGATTTAAGATACCTACTAACGTCGCTATCAACTTACTTCTAAAGGAACGCTATATCTTACGAGACGCTAGAAATTATCGAGAACCTCAGAAATACGCTTAGCGGATTCTTAGAGCTTCTAAGAATACTAGATTCTTCAATATAAGGAATCAGCTAGACGTCATCTATAATAATATTAATCCCGAACTCAGACGAGATCTTCGCCGCCCTAAGAATAATACGAATCTATAGGATTTCCTTGCCAATCTAGATAACTTTAAATATAACTGGTGAACTTACGCAAGCAGGCATAGCGGAAGAAATCAAGGCTCCGGAAATACTTCCGGATTTAATCGCTAACTTAGTAATAAAGGTACTTAGGGTTAGTTAAACTTCCGCTAACAGAGTTCTAGATTTAATTAATAGTAGCCGTATTACGGCGATAATTAACTATTCTAGTCTTACTTCCCTCGACAGTCTTTTATTTCTCGTCTAAATACTTACTCTAATTAGCAGTTAAACGCTCAGCTCTTAAATACTTCTCGCTAAGATCTTTTAGCACCTCGATAACCCCTACAGATTATCGATAAAAGTCCGTTAGATTCGATAAGTCAGTTATCGAACCGCCAGAATTCTCGCTATAAAAACAGCGATAACAGATTCGGAAAGCAACTAAATAGGCTAAACGCCGGCTTCTTTAATAAGTAACGCTAGCAGAATACTGCTTATTAGGCCAGCAAATCTATTAATTAAGAGATTAATAATACTAGCGGATTTAAATCTTCTCAGGCTTAAGAAGAAACTGAACCTTAGTAAGAAAACGAAGCTGATAACTATTATATTAACGAAGACTTAAATTACTACCAGCTCTATAACAAGAATAAGATTAATAGATATTTCGTTAGAGTTTTATTCTTAAGCGTCTCTAGTACCTCTAGTAATACTTATTAGTATCGCTATTACCTCTCTACTTTCTCTTTTAATAATAATCTTTATTGTTATCTTAAAAGTTCCGGGAAAGACCGACAGGCTACTACGTTCCTATACCTAGATAAACTAACTATCGCCGAGGTACTTACTTCCGCCTATTCCGCAGAAATTTCCAAAGCTTTTTCCGCTAAGGAAGGAAGACTCGTTAAGTCTTCCGCAAATTTAACTCTAAAGACTAATACGAGTTACGCTTTCCACAAATATTACTACGCTATAACTACTATTAAACTTACGCCTGAGAAGGATACGGAAACTAAGTACCTTAATACTGATTATTCTATTATACTAATTAACTGAGTCTACTTAAGCCGAGCTTTCCTAGGCCTAGCTATTAACAATATGGCTAGTCCTATTATTATACGTAGTTTAGGTGCTACTAAGCACCAGACTTCTAAGTATATAATTACGCCTCTCTATTTTCTAGGAGAAATCAATAGCGAAGAAGTTACTACGGAGACTACTCCTTAGAAAATCTATATTATTAACGATTTAAAGGCTAACATTCTGGTCGAAATAGATATTATAGTTTCTAAGGAAATAGATATTCTTATTTCTTAGATAAAGGCTTCTATTAGAAGCTGCCAGGTAATAGTCCTAGTAGAAGTTCGGACTTATTAAGATTATACAGTAACGTACTCAGTATATATTAAGAAATCTATTACTATTCCGCCTTATTCTTAAGTACAGGTCCCGGTATATTATATTAGTCTACCAGACTATAATTTCTTCTTTAAACTCTTAAAAATCTCTTATATATCCCTCTATACTCACTTTATTAATACGTTAATAACCGCCGTACTCGCTAAAAATGAGTCTAATTAAGCTGTTAAGGTTCCTTAGAACCTTTATCTTAGTAACGTTTAAGAAGCTGACTTTAATTACTACTATCATATTATATCTAATAAGAAGAATATTACGGAACTCGCAACTCGCTATTTAAAGGCGAACTATAAAGATAGTTAGATTAAGCGTATATTTAATAAGATCGCTAAGGCCTCTGCTATCACTTTATTAGCGACTACTATAGTAATCCCAGTATTCGCTCTAGAAACCTTAGAAGTACCGAAAATACTCGAGGTTATAACTTTTTCTTCTGCATCGCTCTATCCGGGAATGACTATCAAACCTGATAGTTCTAACATCGTACTTCCGAACGGAGTAACGGTTTACGCCGGTAACTCGGAAATCTAGAGTATTATTAATAACTTTCTAATACTTTAATAGAAAGGAGGCTTTGCTAACGTCCCAAAACCAGAATAGATAAAAATTCCACTAAAGTCCGACTAAGAAAAACACGCTCCTAAGACAGCTCGGGTATATCCACTTAGAAAGAAGACCTAAAAAGTAGTCGATAAAACGTTTAATAAACTCTATAAGTAAGACTGTCTTAATTAAATTTAAGAATCTACCCCTTTTAGCTATTCTGTTTTTATGGTCTAGAGAATTCTTCCGGATAGCACCAGGAAAGGTAGGGCAGTAATTAATATACGAGGTCTTAACGCTATTACCCAGATAGATATATATCCGCTTCTACTCCAGGCTAATCTTATTTCTTCGGTAAAGAGTTATCTATATATTAGTATAATAGACTATGCCAGCTTCTTCTATTAATAGCGTATCTATAAGAGAGACCGGTACAAACTTATAGTAGTAAGCTATCGAGATCAGAAAACGTTTAACGTTGCCGTTATAGGATATAAGAACTCGTCAGCTTACGTTTAAAGATAAATTAATTACTTACTCTAACGTTTCCGGTCTTTTACTCGCGTTTATATTAATAATATCGTTATCTACTTGAAAACTCTTAAAGATTATATTAAATATCTGCGAAAGATCTTTAACTTACTAATTAATTCTAATATCTTAGTTAACTTTAAGAAGGCTTTTTTTAGCTATCCGTTAGTATAACTTCTCGGCTAAAAGATTAATTCTTTAGGCCTTTAGACGGCTAAGAATAAGCTTCTAGTAATTTCTAAGCTTTCTTTTCCAGAAACTTTATCCGGACTTGAAATCTACTTAGGAATAACCGGTTAGCTTCGTGACTATATCGCTTACTATACCGCTATTTCTAAGCCTTTATAAGACCGTAAGACTGCTTTACTCACGTCCTCACCTAAGACTGGGAATGAACGCAAATTATTTGCCCTTCGAACGGCTTTAAAAATACCTTTTAAAGTAGAGATTACTTCCTTTCGTATACTACAGCAAGTACTATCTATACCGTTATTCTTATACTACTTTAACGGCAAATTAATTCTTTATATTAATCTAGACGCCAGTAAGGAATTCGGATTCGGGGCTATAATTTATTACATTCTTAGAGATTTCTCCGATACCTACCCACCACGTTCTAAGATTCGATTAATCCTCTTCCTAAGCAGACTGCTCAAGGATATAGAAACTAGATATTAACCTATCGAGCTAGAACTCGCTAGGATTATTTAGATACTCACTAAGATCCGTTATATAGTTGAGACAGTACCCTATACGATAGTCTATACAGATTACGGCGCTGCCCTAGGAATTACTAAACAGACTTTAATAACTACTTCGTTAACGGCCAAACTTAATTTACGACTAATTCGTGCTTTCGAATACATCCAGCGCTTCCGCAGTGTAGAATTCCGCTATAAGCCTAGTAGATAACATATAGTTCCTAACGCCCTCAGTCGCCTTTATTAATAGAGGAAAACTCGGAAAAACTCAGAAGAAATTCTTAACACTCTATATAGCTATACTTATACTACTATAAGCCTCGTAGAATTAAGTCCGGAATTGCGCACGCAAATCCTTAATAGCTATTAGAAGGAGAAGGCTTAGAAAAAGATCAGTAAAACTCTAGATAGTAATAGTAAAGCCGGCGAGAACGTCGCGGATCTTCCTTTTAACCGAAGAGAGAATAGTTTAATCTAGAAAATTAATACTTCTACTTATAACTTTACTTCAAGTCATCTTTACGTATCGTCTTCTTATACTCAGATTTTTCTCGAAGTAGTACACTCTAATAACACTTACCCGGGCTTTATTAAGTACTATAATATAATCAGCCGCCAGTAGTATATTTAAGGATTAACTCAAATTCTCCAAGAGTATCTACGTTATTACTCTTAGTACTAACTCTATTAGATACCTTAGTATCTATCATATAGATCTCTCTAATTAATTCTAATACCTCCGATTCTATACTATACGTTAACTATCGACTTTATTCTTACTCTACTAACCTTTTCTAAAGGATATAAAACTATTCTATCGGTAATTAATAAATTTTCCTAGAAAATTACTCTTATTCCCGGAAAGTTTATATTTACTACAGAGTAATAGACGGATCGTCTACTAAGAAGACTTTAAAAGATTAATTAGAAATTACTAAAGTAAATTATTTCTAACCGAGATCGCAAATTCCTAAGCGAGCTTTAGAAAGCCTTATTCGATAAGCTTAGAGTCAAGCTGCTCTACTCGATAGTATATTATTCTTAAACGGATAAATCTAGTAAATAAATTAATTAAATAGTAGAAATCACTATTCGCTTCTAAATATCTACTCTAGATAATATCTCCGCTTAGCCTCTCACTATTCTAGCTATTTAAGTAGGCTATAATAATGCAGTATCTGCTCCGCTTAGAAAGTTACCTAATAAGGTAGCGAATAGCTTTACGCTTAATCAGCCTTTAAATCTAGGTGTCTATAAGAAATAGATACTTTCTTAAGACTATAATATATCTCGCCTAGAAGCTTCCGACGCCATTATATTTACTTAGATAAACTTAAAGTATTATTATAATCGTTATTACCAGCTATAGTTCTTTTAAGAAGAAGATTTTATACTGCTACGCCTATATCACAACTATAATATTCTAGCTACTACTCTTACCGGAAGAAAATACGATTTATAGTATATCGAACCGTTTAAGGTTCTTAAACGTATAGGACGTCTCGCCTATCGACTAGACGTATCTAATAACTGGAAACTTTATTTAGTCTTTATCGTCGCCTAGCTGAAGCCCGTTCCGGACTTAACTTCCGACCCTTTTCTTCGGGAACGCCCTAATAAACCCCTATTAGTCTTTATAAAAGGCGATATTAATAAAGCAAGGTCCTACGTCCTTAATAGACTTCTTAATAAGCGTGTTATCACTAAGGGACGCGGCTAGGCTATAGAGTATCTAGTCAAATAAAAGGGATATAGGGCATATTATAATCGATAGATAAATGTCAAGAAGTTGGGAAATACTATAGATCTAGTACAGGACTATGAAGACGCCGAAGCACGCAAAGCCGGCACGCTAACAGCCTTGTCGACTCTCAAAAGTCATCAGGAAATACTTTCGGTATCGCTCGAAAGTTATTAGAAAATACTTCCGGCGTCGCCTAAGACGATCCTAAAGGCCGTTATTTTCGAGCCACGTTAATTCTTAAAGGAAGTTAGGATCCCAGCGCCGATTTCTAATCTCCCAGTAATTTCTAAGGATCGCCAAGTCACCCTAGCGACTTTTAAGGATCTTCAGGATTCTTCTAATATCGTACGATCTTCTACTTCTACTTCTAACGTCGGCTAATCGTCGGTTTTCGCCGTATCTAACCCTGAGGTACTATTGAGAATTCCTCGAGTACGGGTAATTCTTCTACCTCGACAGCTGACTATTATATCGCCTAAGACTAAAGAGTAATTGGAAAGAAAGAAAGAAATTTGCTTCTAAGAAGTAGAAATTACTTCTAGAAAATCGCTTATAAATATCTAATCTTTAGAAAAGAATTTCCGAGATTTACTTCTAGTATTTACTTCTATATATATATATCCCAGGTTAACGAGAACGCTAACGTCTTTTCCTGTTATCGGTATTTACTAGGATCTTAGTACAGCGGAATAGCCTTTCCTAATATAGAAAAACCGTCCAAAATAGCTTAGTAGAAAGTACTTAGGCAGTTTCTTCTATAGAAGAATAGATTATCTTCTTCTATATTTCTTAACTAGTTCCTAGCAGCTATATAGTTAAAGAATAGAATAGATAGATAGATATATAAGTAGAAATCTAAATAAATATATTATCTTAAGTAGTTATAATATTAGTTTCTCTCTTAGTATTTAAGAGTAGAAGTAAATAAATCTTCGAGAAATAATACTTTATTCTTTATATCTTATAACTCTTTAATAATACTAATATCTAATTAATAGACTTTTATAGACTCGAAGTATTACGAATCTTATATTTTATTAGTATAAACTTCTTCTTAAAGTTCTCTATCGTCTATATTAAACTTTTCTTTAAGTTCTTATTAATATTTCTTATTCTCTATCTTATCTTTTTTATCTATTTCGTCTAAGTAGTAGCTTTCTTTATCGTATATTCTAGCTTCTACTAAATACTCTTAAATAGATTCTTAATTATAGATATAATAGTAGTCGCTATAAAGATTTTTAAGATCTTTAAAAATATTAACTTTATAGTTATATTATCTAGCTTATATAAAAAGCTTTCTATTAACTTATATAGTTTTATAATTATAAGAAAAAGTATCTTCTTTCTTTAAAAAGTAAATTTAGTAAAGATTTTTTTAATAAACTAAATATTTATAGCTATTTATATATAAATACTATTCTAAGTATCTTCGTTCTCTACGCTATTTAATACTAAAGAGATATTTTTAGTACGCTTATTATTATTCTTAAGCTAACTAGCTTTATCTAGTATTTAAGATTCTTTCTTTAAAACTATTTTATACTCTATATTATTAATAGAACTAACTCTATCTAATTTATAAAAATAAAGCGAAGTAGCTATAGAAGATTCCTTAAGATAATAATAAAAAATCGAAAAGATTATAATAAAAGTCTAATAAGTATAGAATAAAATAATAAAAAATATTAACTATTAAAAAAGAAAAAAGAGAAGAGAAAAGAGAAAAAAAAGACTTAAAGATATTTAAAAAGTCGATATATAATTAAATCTTTTACTCTTTATTCTATAATAGTATTTATAAGATTTTATAGTTAGTAAATTACTAATACTATAATAATATAATAAGCTTTTCTTAAATTAGAGGAGTAATAATATTAAACGCAGTAAAATCTAAATTAAATTTAAAAGTATTAATATAGTTTAGCGAATATTATATATTAAAAGTCTCTTTATTCTTAATCTTTCTCTTATAAAATTATAAATAGTATTAGTATAATCTTTATATTTCTATATATATATATTCTAGACGCTCGTTATTATAAAGAGATAGACTTAATATTCTTTATATAAGTACCTTATTATCTTCGCGAAGAGTAGTAATTTTCACTTTAAAATTATTAATAATAGAATACTATACTTATATAGTATATAAATTAGTAGCTAATTAAGTAATAAAATAAGAAAATTAAATATATATTAAGCTAAATTTTTATAATAAAGTTTAAAGTCTTATCTAATACTCTATTATAAGTAATATATCTTCTATTAGATATACTCGTTAATATATAGTTTATTATTATAGAGAAATTTTATAAAGCTAAAGATTAAAAGTTCTAATTTATTAAGAGATTATTAAAAGACTCTATAAGTTTAATTCTATTATTTAAATAGATAAAATTCTCTAGAAGCTCGTTTTTATTATTAATAAAGCTATAATTTTTAGCGACTTTTTTAGCCTCTAAATTTATAATTTACTATATAACTTCTATATCGCTTAAATAAAAAAGCTAAAAAGAAGATAAAAAAAATAGATTTTAAACTTCTTTACTTACTAATTAACTATATAATAGAGGTTTATTAATAATTTCTAAACTCTCTTATATATAATAATTTCTATCTCTCTATATATAAAGTAGAGTATATCGAGTCGATAAAGATAATAAGCGAGACTATATCTCTATAATAAATATCTAGATATTATTAGTTACTATAATAGAATAAAATAAAGAGTTTAGTATATAGTTAAATTAATAGAATTAACGTACTTATATTAAAGTATTATCTAAGACTAAATTCTATATCTAGAGATTAGATATAAATAAATTTATATTATATAGAGATTATATTCTCTCTAAAAGTTTCTTCTACTTTTCCTTTTAATACTAAGTATAATATCTATATAGTACTTTCTATTTCTTAGTTTTCTTAGTCTAGAGTTTAATCTTATTCTATTCTTTATTTATAGATATATTAGTACGGCTATATTTAGTATACTTTTTAATTAATAAAATATATTTTTCGTCTCTAATATAAACTTTATTAAAATTAGATATATATAAATTTAAAATATTCTTTAATATAGTTAAAGTATTAATAATTATTAATATCTCTATATTTCCTATTAGTAATAAAGTCGGTATTATAAGATAAAATATTAATATAGAGAATTATATATATTATTTTTAATAAAGAAGTATAAGATAATTTATAATTTAACTAAAGTAGAACTTATAAAATAAACTTAGTTTATAAGATAGCTAAAAAGAAAAAGATTAAATAAATATTATAAGATAACTAAAGTATAGAAGAGATTCTAATATATAAGCTAATTAAAGTAGAGAAGAGTATATATAATTTATAAGTTAACTATATAAGTTACGAGTTAACTAGAATAAAGAAGAAAAAGTAAGATTATAGAATAATTAATTATAAAAGATAAAAGATTATATTCTTTTAAGATAATCGAATAATAGATAAGACTAACTATACTTTTATAAAATAAGTAGAATTAATTTAAAGCTAAAATAAAATAATAGAGATAATTAATAAAGTTTAATATTAATCTTAATTAAGAATTTATACTAGTAATAGTAGCCGAAATAAATTTAAAGCTAGACTAGTTTAAGAATAAAAGCTCGACTATATTTAATATAATCTTTATTAGAAATAAAGATAAACTTAATTTTTTTAATAATAATTAATACTTTAAATTTATTACCTATAATTATATAGCTCTATAGCGAGACGGGCTTAATATTACTATATCTATTAACTACTTAATTTAATACTCTAGTCTTCGCTATCTACTTAGACTATATTTATTATTATAGATAATTAAGCTATTAGCAGAATAATAAGAATACTAATAATAAATTAAGAATATATAGATATTCTACTTTTAATAGTAATTTCTAAGTTTAATAATACTCCGTTAAAATTATTAAAGGCGAGAAAATATAGTTTAAAATAATATATAATATATATATAATAATAAATAGAGATAGTAGAAAGTAAAAAGATAATAAGAAATATTTATTATAAGTATAATAATACGATTATAATTAAATTAAGCCTTTTAAATATTTAACGCCTTTATTAAAAAATTAGATATCTCTTTCTTATACTCTAAATAACTTATATTCTTCTATAAATAATCTCTTCGAATTTTCGTAAATTTTAGAGCTTAATTTATATATTTTATTAATTTAAGAATTCTTAAATTTAACTCTATATTTATAGAGTAAACTTTTTTTTTAATATTAGTTCCTTAAAAAGCTACTTTCTTAGTATCTTAGTAAAGAATATATTTATATCTAGAATATATTTCTAAGTTATAATTACTATAATCTATATAAGATTAGTAATAGATTAATAAGTAAACTATCTTACTTATTTAATACTATTATTCTAGTTAGTTTTATTATTATTATTATAATCTCGCTTCTTAATTATTTTAGTATTATACTCGATATAGTTACTACTATCTCCTCTATTTATATCTACTTAATTATAAGAGTTTATAGTTTAAGAAATTATACTATAATTATTTACTCTTAAGTACTTAGTTAAGTTCGACTTATATATATATTTACGATTATATTAGTTATATATATATTTACGCTTAATAGAATTATAGAAGCGTTCTTACTAGTACTTATAAAGACTATCTTATATTTAGAAAACTTTATTATATATTCTTCTAATTCTAAGATCTATTAGAATATATATTATAGCTAGAACTAGTAGTATATAAGTAAAGTATCGATTTATCGTATTACTTAAAAATAAGTTATATAGTATAACTTAATTATCGCTTCTAATACTATTTAGATTTCTATTTTAAAGGGGATTATATAATACTATCTATATATTATTAGCTATATCTATCTTATTCGAGTTATTTTTATCTATAGTAAAGATAATAATAATAAGTAATACGTTAATCTTATTTGTAAATATAAAACTATCTTCGTAGCTATATATAGCGTAGAGATTCTTATTATAAGCCTAGTTCTTTATAATAAGAGTTTTAATATTATTTAGTAGTCTAGAACTTTAATTATAGATAAGAGTATACTTCTTTTTATATATATCTCTAATATCTCTAATAGATATATCTAAAAGTAAATAATTACTAAAGTTAATATCTATAGCTTTTAAGAAGATATTTATATTTATAGCGTTAGTAATTCTATTAGCCGCTTAAATAATAATAATAATATTAGTAGTAAATAAAGTTAAGCTAGCGTAGTATTACTAATAGCTAAAAGATATTATAGTTTATAAAGTATTTAAGAGAAATATTATTATATTCGAGATTTATTAATTATAATTAATATAAATAGAAAATACTAATTCTTAAATAATAGTTAGCTTTTATAGAGAATAAAAAGTATTATAGAATCTTATAAAGAGTATTATTAAATTTAATATTTAAAGAAATAAAGATTAAAGTATCGAAAACGCTAAAAGACTATTAAGTAAATTATTAAAAAATTATCTAAATACTTATAAGTTCTTTATATTCTTAAATAGTCTTAATATCTTAATATTAATTTAATAGATAAATTAGAGTAATATATAAGATATTAATAAAGTAATCTATCTAAGCTATTATTCTTTTAAATATTAATTATTATTAAGAGTAAAGACTCTATTTTAAAATTTATTACTATTTAAAGCCTTCTTCTTTTTTAATCTAATTTAACTTAGCTATAGTAGAATTACTATACTTACCGCTATTACTATATTAATCTTAATATACGCGCTAGAGAGAAGTAATATAATATATCTTATCTAGATACTCTTAATTTCTTACGTTCTTATACTTATTAATAAGATAATCTTAGAACGTTATAATACTTGCAAATATCTTAATATAAGAATAAAAGATATAAAGTAAGTTAAATCTATCTTTCTTTTTTATAAGTAATATCTTATTAACGAGGTCTCTTAGATCTATAATAATAGTAAGAAATAAGTATAAAAGCTAAGATTTTAAGATAGAATAAAAATATTACTATAGTCTTAAAATTAATAATATTAATATTATATCTATCGCTTAGCGGAAGATTATAAATTAAATATAATAAACTTTATATACTATTAAGACAATATACTTTTAATAGTTAGTAAAGTATTAATTATTTACTTAACTAACTTACTTATCTATATTATATAAGAAGATTAATATTTAGTATAATACTTTAATACTACTCTACGCTTTTAGCGTAGAAAACGAGCCTTAAGATAATAATCTCTATAATTCTAATTAGTAGTAGCTAATTTATAGATAATATAAGTAATATAGTATTTATAATAATAGAGATAAAAGACGTTTATTAATCTCTATAATTTATATAAGAGAAAATTATTAAGATTAATATCTTTATAAAAAAAGCTTTTTATAACTTAATCTTTAGATTTCTAAGATTATCTTTTATTATTAAACTAAGCTATAGCTTAAGCTAAGATAGTTATATAATCTAAATATATATACTATACTTAGTCTAATCTATTTATAGAAGGTTTATAGTTTTAGAAAATTATTATTAAGTCTACTAAGTTTATAGCTCTCTACTCTTTTAAGAGAAGTATATATATATTTTAATAGTTTACTTTTACTTTCTACTAAGTAAGAATCGTTTTAAGTATATTACTAAGATAGACTTTTTTAGCTTTATAAAGCTAATTTAAACCTCTCTACTAATTAGATATCTTTTTAAATATCTTAATAAGATAACTTAATATAACGCGCTTTATATAAGTCTTAATAATATAATCTTATATAGATAATTACTTATATTTTCTACTTCTAGAATTAATCGACTCGTCTCTTAATAATTTAAGATCTAGTATATCTTTATTATAATTCTATCTAAAGATATTACTCGCGGAGTTATTATTCTTTAAAATCTAATCGAGATAATTAATCGAGCTAGTCGAGTTTATTTAAAAAACTTTATTATATTCTTTCTTATTACTTTATAATCTCGGATTAACGAAGTCTAAGAGGTAATATTTTAAGCTAATAGAATAAATTAATAATATAGATTTATTAGAATAATCTATTCTTAACGAAATAGATCTTAGTAATAATATTATAATAAATCTAATTAAGATCGCTTATCTAATTAATTATATTAATTATTCTATTAGAGAAGTTAAAGCTCGTTATATATTTATTAATATATAGAAATTTAATATAAATATTAATAGTTACGATAGATCTTATAAGAAGTAATATATTATATTAAGTAAAGATATTAAGATAGTTAATATAAAGATCTTTAATACTAATATTATTTAATTAATAATCTTAAAATAAGCTAATACTAAAGTCGTATCTATTAAAGATATTACTAGAATTAGCTTTAAGTATATACTACTTATTAAAGATACTACTTAATAAGGTTTCGAGTATAGAAAGAGTAACTTTAGCTCGAATAGAAATAATAATAAATATTATAATATATAATTTATATATTCTCGCGATAGTGCGATTAAGAGTAGTATATCTATTACTAGGATTTTAAATAAATAAATCGCTAAGATAGAAGAGGTAGCTAGAATAAAAAAAGTCGCTAGTTTATATTACTTAATACTTAATCTATAGTAAATAAAGTCTATCTTCTAGTTTTAATAATAATTATATTAATAGCGCTAAAGATTTTAAACTTAAGTATAAATTATATTATAAAGCTATTTAGTTAAAGAATTTATTTTTTTATAAAAAAATATTTTTCTCTATTACCTCTATTTAATAGATTTATAAAAGAGTACTTAACTTTATAATATTCTTTTCTAAGATTATAAGAAGAGAGTAATACGAGATAATAAGATAACTTAAATCTAATATAATAAGTAAGTTAAAAAGTATTTTAGATTAAGATTAGCTATATATTTAATATATACTCTAGTTAAGAAGAATATTATAAGATAGTTATATACTTCTTTCTTTCTTCTTTCTCTTTTATCTCTTCTCGACTTTTAATATATTATTAATCTTTAGTATTATATACCTTCTAAACCTGTAGTTTAGTATTAACTAGATCTTAATAAATCTTTTATAATAATTTTATTATTAGTAACTATAAGACTACTTTAAATATTAAAGAGTAAATATATTATTTACGATAAAACGTACTTTAAGATTAAGCTATTAACGGGCTACGGCTTTTATAAAAGTCTTTTAAAAAAAAAGTAAGAGCTACTTTACTAGTATTAGAAGAAAAGTAAGATATATATTACTAATAATTAAGCTAAAAGATTAATATAGATTAGTCTATTTCTAAGACTTTATTTTCTAGATATTATAAAATATTATAATATTCTAAAAGCGGAATAAAGTCTTATTTTTATATAAATAATACTATATATTAGCTAGAATATATAGTATTTTATAAACTATAGAGTTCTCTTTATTTTCTTATACTCTAATATTTTATACTACCGTATCTATACGCTAGAGCGCTTTAAAAGTACAGTAGAATAGTAGTATTATATTTATAAATTATTAAATATACTCTTTAAAGTTATCTATATCGCGTCTCTATTTAGATATTTATAGAGTAGATAAGCTATTATATTTTTATTATAATAATCTTTATTTTTAGCTATTCTAACGCTTTATATAGTTAAAGTTAAACGTCGAAAGATTAGAATACCTTAATATATAGAGAATAGTAATATTATACTTACTAGTCGTTAAGTAAGCTAATATAGAATTATCTACTCTAGTTAAGTATATAGAATTTTATAGGCTAGATAATAGAACTAAGCTATCTTATTCTCTTTATCTAAGCTATATAATTTAGTACTTTAATATTTATCTTATAAACTTTTATACTAGAGATAGCTATTCTAAGTAATAAGCTTATAAAAGTATTAATATTCTTATTATTCTTCTTACTTATTCTTAATTATAGTTCGATCTCTCTTATATTAATTAATTAAAGTATTACAAATTCGATTATTATTAGCGATAGAAAGTTATAGCTTATTACGCTATAGCTTATAAGATAATAATTTATACTCTAGAGAATAGAATCTCTAGTAATATTAGAATTATAAATAAGATTATTAATAATCGCTAGTACGAAGTATAGATATAGAAAGTAAATAACTTTAAATATTATAAAAATAAAGTTATTAATAAAACTAAACTATAAATATAAAAGACTTATAAGGATTAAGTAGCTAATAAGCTATACTATATTTATAAGAAAAATATTAATTAATTTATAATTAGCTATTTCTTAATTATTCTTACTCTTAATATAACTAATTAATTATTTATAGAAAAAAGTAACTCGAAAACTTTATATCTAAAGCCTAGTAAATAATACTAGCGTCTTTAATTCTAATAATATATATTTAGTTAAACTCGCTACTTTTATTTATACTCTTATAATAAGCTTTACGCTCTTTTCGCCTAGCTTCTAGTACTCGCAGTACTTATATATTATAATTTAGAGATCTTATATAAATAATAATCTATCTAGAAACCTTCGTAATATTAATAATAATAGTATTAATAGTAGATATTTAAATCTTAAATCTTTCTATACTTTAAAAGCTAAGCTTAGCGTTAGAGGCTTATAAATTAAGTAAAAAAGTAGAAGTCGAAATCTTAATAGACTTATTAAAGATTATAGAAAAATAATTAATATACTCTTTTTTAATTTAATAAGATTAGTTCTTAGATATAAGAATAAAAGTAAATAGAATAATAATAAGATAAGTATAAGCTTTAATTTATTTTTATATTATACGCTAACGCCTCTATTTAATTATAAGAATCTTAAGAAAGAGTTAAGTATATTATTAAATCTTTTTAATTTAGTAATTATAAAGAAGAAAGATATAATAATAATACTATTTAAGTAAGAAATTATAGTTTTTAATAGTTTACTACGTTAACTTATATAGATAGAGATAATCTTATAGATAGATATTAATATATATTTTTATATACTATTAAATCTTAATTATACTTTTTATTATCTTATTACTTCGAGTATTCTATTTTTTTTATATATAAGGTTTTCTATCGTACTATAGTATTCTACTTATAACTCTAAAGTAGTTAAATAGATACTAATACTCTTAAATATAAAAATATTATAATTAAAAGCGCTTAAATATAATAATATATACTACTTTTATTCTTATTAATCTCGATTAAATTACTAGGAGATTATAGAGACTAGTAAATTATCTTAGTACTAAAGCTCGAGACTATTAATTAAAGCTTAGAGTAGTAGAAGATAGATCGATTTAGTTAATATAATCGAAATTATTTCGATAACGAATTATTTACTTAATACTCTAAAAATTTATCTATCTACTTATAGTAATAGAAGATTATATATATATAGCTATCTTAAAATTATATAGACTATAGATACTACTAATATTTTTAAAAGAGTATAGATAATAAGTCTAGATTATATTCTTTAAAAATTATATCTCTAAATAGTAGATATAAAAGATAAATAACTATATTATATTTAAAAAGTCTTTAAATTACTACTATAGATAAAAATTTATCGGATTATATAGTCTAGAGATATAACTTAACTTATTACTTAAATATAAAGCGAGCGTAGTCTATAAGCGTAAAAATTAATTTCTTATATAATAAGTATTAAATTAATAATATTTCTAGTCTTTATTATAACTTTTATATATACTTTATATATTTACTTTATATTATTCTCTCTTTCTATCTTATTTATATTTTAAGTAGAAGTATTTAAGTTTCTTATAACTATAAAGTAGAAGTTATATTTAAAGAAAACTATCTTCTAAATACTATCTATTAATTAATATAAATATATTATATTCTTAGCTAGCTAATAGTACGCTTAGCTTATCTATATTTATAATACGTATATACTATCTAATCTTTTATAGATCTAAATAGCGGTAATTAAAAATTATAGAAGTAAGATAATAATATTTATAAGTCTTTTATCTCTACTAAAAGTCTAATTTACTTCTCTTAAGAGACCTCGTTAATTATATTATTAATATAGTACCTTTATATAGAGTAATTTATATAAATAGTAGTTAGTATAATAATCTCTAAGTTCTTAAAATTATCTTATATAGTCTAGTATTTTATATTTATATAAGAGTATAAGCTTCTATACCTATATAGGCTATAAGTATAAGTATAACTAACAAGGTAGTAATTAAATAACTTAGATCTAATATATTTTATCTAAATACTTATTTCTATAAAGAGCTTAGAATCTTATATTATTATATTAATAGAAGATATATATATCGCGAATAAGATTTATAAGAAGAAATACGAAGCTCTCGCTTAGACGAAATAGCTAATATATTATTATTTTACTTATCGCGCGTAGGCTCCTTAAAGATAGTTATCTATTAAATTTTTAAGTAGTAGATCTTAACTCTTATAATCTTAAGAATCTTATATTATTAATATTATATTTTATATTCTATTATAGTCGACTACTAGATTAGCTATAAATAGAGTCGAGAATTAAGTCGATTATTAAAGTAGAGAACTAGATAATAATTCGATTAAAGAGTAATTAAAAGAATTACTTAATAGCTAATATTCTATTTTATCTTTCTTTAATCGAAAATTACGCTAATATAAACTTATAGAGTTATTTAGTAGAGTATCTTTATAGTTAGATATAAGTAATCTTATAAAGAAGAAATTCTAGAAATTATAAAATAAACTTAATATATTTCTATAAGTTATTACTTTTAAGATAAATAATTTTAGTTATTATTACGAATTATAATAATCTTTTTTAAAAGCTAAAATATTCTCTAAATCTCTTTTAAATCTTAAAGTTTTAATTAAAGAGATTACTATTAATTATAAAGCTAAATTAGATTAGATTAAAAAGACTATTAAAGAAGAAATCTAAAAAGTTTAAAGCTCGATAAAGAAACTTATTATTACTTATTAAGTATTTAATAGAAATATTAAGAATAACTTTAAAGAATTAGCTTAAGAACTTAATTAGCTTTTAACCGAGAATAATATAATCGCTAAAGTAATAAAAGAGAGTAGTAAGAACTATATTACTATCTTATAGAATCTTACTTATAATTAGATATAATATAATAAGAGACTTAAAGTAGCGTTTATCGTAATATAATTAAAGTTATTAATTATTAAATTCGCTATTAAAGACTTATATAATTAGATATATAAAGAATAAGTACTTAATTACGAAATAAAGGAACTACGACTTTAATAGATAGAATAAATAAATTAAATCTAATTTTTTCTTATTCTAAAGTCTTCTTATATAAGAATATATACTAACGTATTCTTATCTTAGTACGATCGTATTATAAAGCTTAAGAATAAGCTTATTATAAAGTATAGCCTTAATAGTTAATAGGTCTCGTATAAGAGTACTATAGAACTATAAATTAAATAGCTTTATAAAATTTATAATAAATTCTTATCTAATCTAATATCTTTATAAAAAGTACTTATAATTAATCTTATATTAATCTACTTAGTCTTCTTCTCTTTTTCTTATATTATATAATTTATCGACTATATTTATTACTTATACTTAATACTTTCTATAGTATTTATAATAAATCTCCGCTATAAATACGCTTTAATTATTTTAGCTATATAAGTCTTCTTTCTTTCTAACGCTAAGTTAATACTATATTAATATATTAATTATTACTTTAGATTCTTTTCTATATCTCTTTTTCTACTTTATATCTTCTCTATTATCTTTTCTCTTATCTTCTATCTTTTTTTTAATCTAAATTACTAGCTTCTACTAATTTATTAGTAATATATAAAATAAATTATAAATAAGCTAGCTTAATTAAATTAAAAAGTATACTATATTAAAAGATATTATATTTAAGATTATCTCTTTAAAAGATATTTTACTAATTAATATTTTACTACGAGATATCTTACTAAGGGACGTCTTATATAGAGGAAGAAGAAGAGGAAAGTAATAAATATATAGTCTAGATAATAAAAATAGATATTAAGAACTTAAAAAAGTACTTTTCTAATATCGAAATAGAGAAAGAGAGCGGTAATAAAGACCGTAATAATAAAAATAAATAAAGTATTAATAGAGAATAATAGCTAGAGTCTTAAGATAGAGAATAAGAGAGAAATTAAATTATACTTAAGACTACTTATATTAGTCTTATATAGTTACTATCGAGTCCCTCGTATTTATAGAAGTAATAACGTTAATAATATTAAGATAATAAGTACTAAGGTTCTTTATTTCGATTATTATATATTTTAAGATAAATAGATATATAAGACGAATATATTAGCGCTCTTAAGAGTATAATTAGCCTATATATAATTAAGTTAGAGTCTTTAGAGATAGAATTAATAAGACTAGAGATCTTACTCTATTTAGTTATAGTATTAATTTAATAACGTAATATCGTACTTCTATAGAGTACTTAAAAAGATATATATTTTCGCTAAAGAGATACTATTTCTTATTTAGCTATCTCTTATTTCTAGATCTCGCGAATTAACGTTTAATCTAAATTAGTTTCTAATTTCTAGCTTATAAACTTACGTCTTATTAAAATCTATTTCTATATATATAGCTTATTTATATTCCTATATATTTACTCTACTATTAATAATAGATATTATATAGATCTTAGTATTACTCTATTAATTATACTTAAATCTATTATTTTAAAGGACTTTTTAATATTATCTTTTAGCTTTTTTTATCTTCTAAAGATTTTAGGTCTCTATACTTATAATAATATAAAGACCTAGTATAATTTTCTAAGAGTATAGTCTAAACGATCTAGAGTTCTTTTAATTATTAAAAAAGTAATAGCCGGTTCAGTATTCTATTAAATTAATATATATCTATAATTTAAGTAAGATTTATAGCTAACGAGTATTAAAGAAACTATTAATTATTTTTATTATAAGGCTCTTAAGCTTATATCGATCTTTATTCTTAAAATATTAATATAGAGAAGAGAAATATAAAGAGTTATTTAAATTTAAAAGAAGAATATTATTTATATCTTTAATAAAAACTAATTTAAAAAAGAAAGATAGATAAGTCGAGTATTACTATTAAACGTATTAAGAATAAATATACTATTATATTATTATTAGTATAGATAGAGAAGAAACTGCGTTTCTCTTTTTTATAAATATAGCGATCTAGAAGTAATATTAAGAATCGAATAGAATAATTTACCTTAATTAGATATTATAATTACGATAAAGAAAAGAAGGTTAAAGAGAATATTAAATTAAGAGGATATAAAAGATATATTATATATTATTAGTTCTTATAATAACGATAAAGATAACTATCTAATTTATAAAAAATATTTAAAAGCTATAATTATAAAAGTATAAAGAGAGCTTTTATAAAAATAAGACTATCTATTAAAAGTAGAGTTAAAGCTTATTTAGAACTTTTAATATAGATCTCCGTAAATACGATTATAACTATAATAGTAGTATACTCTAAATAAATAGAGATAGAGATAATAAACTTACTACGATTTAACTAGAATTTAATAAAATTCTTATTAAGTAGCTATTTTAAAATAAAGTATTAACGAATTAAGAAAGTATTTATTATCGCTTCTTATTAAATATACTATACTTAGCTTTAAATCTTCTTAGTCTTAAAGATAACTTTAATATACTTAATAAATTTCTATATAACTCTATAAGTAATTAGAGACTTATATTTAATACTTTATATATTTTATAATTATTATTTAGAGGTTTTAAGTAAGCTATTTATAAGCGCTATTACGATATACGCGCGCTATATATCGCGCCTTTAAATAACTAAAGAGTTAGATTACTCTAGAAAAGCTCTTCTTAATTTATATATTAACGCGTAATACTTATAAGCTACAAGTATAATAGAATAAAAGACTGATAAATTAAAATAAAAGTATTAAAAGAATTTAAAGTATCTAATTAAACTTAAATAGAAGTAATAGAAATAGATAAAGTATAATAAAAATTAGTCTTTTCTTAATAATAGAGATAAGAAGATATTAAAAATTTATATAAAAGTACTTAATATCTATACTAACGCTATTAGAGTTTTAAGCTATTAGATTTATACTTAACTTTAAAGCCTAAATCGTCTATTATAGCGTATAATAGCGACGGCTTATAAGCGTAGCTACTTACTTCTTCTCTAATTAAGATTAATATATCTAAAAAATATAAAAGTAGAGATTCTTTAAACTTTAAGCTTTTAAAGATTATACTATTACTTATAATACTCGTATAGAAGGAGATAAAAAAGAATTATAAAAATATCTTAACTACGCTCTTTATAAGAAATCTTAAGATATAGATAAAAGTCGTAATAGACTTATATTATCTAAAGTAAAGACTATTTATTTAGATAATTCTTACGAATATTATTAATACTCTTCGAGTAGCTACTATATAGGCTACTATATAGATAGCTTATTACGCTATAAAGTATATAGTTAAATTTCTTATTTTATCGCTTTTAGTACTTTTAGCGCTTTATTCTTTAAAGCTATATATATCTTCTTAAATCCGCTTAATAATTAATACTATAAGCGTTAAATATTATAATTTAATATTATTATTCTATTCTATCTTTTTCTATATAATCTAGAATCTTATTTATCTATTTCTATTAATTTATACTATTATTAAGATATACTTTAAAGAAGCTATTAGCGGAGGTTTTATTATATCTTATTAAGATTTAGCTTAGATTGTAATCTATATAAATAAGGTTTATAGCGTATCTCTTACTTTAGTATATTATAGAATACGAATAATAGAGATACTTTAATATAAAATATCTTTTTAAGATAAATTTCTATATATAGTAATACTAACTTAAAAATATAGATCTTCTAAAAGATTAAACTTAAACTTATAAGTATATTAATAGTTTTCTAGATTAGACGTATAGAATATTATTCTTATTATAGCTTTTTATCTATAAGATTTAAAGTATTAAAGAGTATTTAGTATAATAATTTAATTTTATAAAAGATCTAGTTACTACGATTCGTAATACGTCTTTACTATCTCTTCTTATTTAAGCTTAGAGATAACTTATATTAAGATATTATTATTCTAAAGAGAAGATAATTTGTACTCGTTTTCTAGATTATATTAATATTACTTTATTAATAATAAGATAAGAAATTATATCTATATTTAAATAGATTAGTCTATATAATACTCTTATAAATATAATATCTAAAATTAAGAGATCTAGAATAAATAATAAGACTTACTTATAAAACTTAAAGACTAAGATTATAATAAGCTATAATATTATCGTATAATTTAATACTTAGTATAGAATTATAAATAAACTATTTATAATAATAAATATAAATTAGAAATTAGCGATAGCTAACGAGGTCTTAAAGTAGTTAACTAATATAATATAATAGCTTAATCTAACTCTATTAAGACTATAGATCTCGAAGGCGAGCTTAATCTTTCTATAAATAAGTTTAATATCGTAGAGTAATATTATTATATTTAAGAAATATTAAATAGAGTAGTTTAAGAAGAAGTATATTTTAAATAAGTTTCTTAGTAAATTTAATAATAGTATTTAGCTATTACTTTTAAGTATAGAGACTTAAAAGGATCTAAGAAGATATAGATATATCTAAGAGAAGAATAAAGTACTAGATAAAGTACTAAATAGAGTATTAAATAAAGTATTAAATAAAGTATTAGATAAAGTATTAAATAGAGTATTAGATAAAGTACTAGATAGAGTACTAGATAGAGTATTAAATAGAGTACTTAACGAAGTACTAATAAAGCGCTTTAGATCTATTTCTCTAGTATTAATAATAATTAATAGACTAGTTCTAGTAATTATGCGAGTTATTTTATAAAGATATAATAATATATTAAATAATAAGTCGATATCTAGTAAGACTTATAAGATCTATATTTAAATTATTAAGAAAGATATTAGTTCTATAGCGTAAATAATATATAGAGAAAGTATAAAAAGCTAGTAAAATAGATAGTTTAATAAATATAGATATAAGAAATAAATATAACTATATTAAGATATTAGCGCTTTATAGAATAAAGAATAAGTTACTTAAAGATACTACTTATTTAATATCTAATTTTAAGAAGTTTTATAACTCTATATTCTTAATATTATTTCTCTACTCTCTCTTTCTTCTCTTTATTACTTATAGCTAAATATAAGTAAAATTAATCTCTATCTTTTAAATCTTAATATTTAACTCTTAATTATACTTATATAAGCTAATTTAACTAGCTTTAAGTTTTACTTTTTAAAGAATATTTATCTTTTAAAGTTTTAAAGTTAAATATTCTTATTTCTAATTCTAATAACGTATTATTTTAGACTTTATTAAGATAGACTTAGAATATATTTTTTAATAAAATATAAATTCGCGTAATTTATAAGCTAATATTTTAATTAGACTAGAGAATTTATCGAATTTAAGCTCTATTTAAAAATAGTTACTAGTATTAAATAGCTTATAAATAATAAAGAAGAGAGATATTAGTATTCTACTTTTAACTATTCTTTAACTTAGATTAAAGTAAAAAGAAAGGCTTTTAAAAAATATAATTACTTTAAAAATACTCTTTTTATAATAGAAGTCTAAAAGTCTTAGAACTTATTATATAATCTAAATAAGAACTTAAGAGTCTTCTATTATACTTATACTTTACTTACTAAATTAAGCGAATATCTTATAGTCTCTTATAATAAATAACTAATATTTATATCTACTAAAATAAAAAATAATAAGCGAAAGATTATTATAACGAAGAACGCTTAAGTATACTATATTAGTTAAGAGAATAAGCGTTTAGAGTAGAAGATTATAGATAGTTATAAAGTAAAATCTTATAACTTATATAATAATCTTTCTCTAATATATATACTATAAAGTATATAAAGAAGACTTTTTATCTCTTTTTTATACTCTATAGACTTACTAGATATTTAAAATTAATATATATTATTAAGAAGTATATA
This sequence comes from Parmelia sp. 050094, assembly GCA_018257885.1. NCBI lineage: Eukaryota > Fungi > Ascomycota > Lecanoromycetes > Lecanorales > Parmeliaceae > Parmelia > Parmelia sp. 050094. The sequence continues at coordinate 21,051 of JAEUBB010000215.1, read as the reverse complement.
GAAATATAAGAAAAGTAGTATTTAAAACTAAGTTAAATATTTAAGCTAGAGATTAGTCGAGATAGAAAGTAAAGCGATAAAAAAGAAATAATAGATAAAGTAATTCTCTTCTTATTTCTTAAAAATTTAAATAAGTAACCGTAGATAAAGAAAGAACTTTAGAGAATACGTAAAGAAGAATATATAGAAGAAGATATATAAAAAAGATATATAAGATATAAGATATAATCTATCTATAATATCTAGAAATAAAGTAGTTAAAGTAATACTAGTAATAGCGAATAACCCTCTTACTATATATCTAATTTAGAAAAAAAGAGAAAAAAAATTCTATCTCTTAAATTATATATAATTATATTATAAAGATTAGTAAGCTAGCTTATATCTATATATTTTAGACTTTTTATAGATAGAAAATTTAAGAATTATCTAGATTTTAACTTTTACTAAAGTAATTTTATAAATTATTAATATAGCGCTAGCTATAAATTATAGATCTAATACTAAAGTAGCTAATTACTATACTAAAGCTAGAAATATAATATTTGTAAGATATCTAGAGTAAGTAACTAGAACTAAGTAATTATAATAATACGAATTCGTTATCTTAATAATTACGCTATATTGTATTTATATCGCCTTAAAATATAAATTTTAAAAGAATCGTTTTATTTTAGTACTATTATAGACTATAATTATAGAAGAACTAGAGATATTTCTTCTATAAAAATATTATTTAGAAATAAAATAGTATTATCGTATTATAAAATCTATATATTACGCGTTTTAGAAGCTATATATCTTTTTTATACGCTATCTAATTCGTACTTCTTTTTTAAGTATAACTAAAATATTTATTCTTACTCTACGCTAGCTATAGGCTAACTTCTAGTATTATCGAATTAGCTTATTAATATTATAATTACCTTATATATATTTCGAATAAATAGATAGTATATCTATAGTAAGCGTTATAACTTAATACGCGCTATTAGAATATAAATTTAAGTATTTATAAGATAGTAATATTATATAGCTTCTATATTCTATTATAATATTTATATATCGACTTATTTAATCTTTAGCGCCTTGTAATCCGCGCTATTTAGATATCTCGCGTATAGATCTTATAATTAATCTTTCTAGTATTCTCTATACTATAATATCTTAGCTTTTTAAGCTAGTTATACTAATTATAGCTATTCTGCTAATTAAGACTATTTATTATACTATCTTTATTAGTCTAGATTCTAGTATAATAATATTAAATAAAATTATTATTAAGTTTATTAATATTATTAAAGAAGATATATATAGCTAACTATATCTAGAGATAATATACTACTTAATAGGCTGTATATATAAAGAGAAAAAGTATAAAGTATAGTATAAGAATTATATAGAGAAAGTATAAGATATAATATAAATAATTAGCTATAATACGTAATAATAAGTTTAGTCTTCTAAGTTATAAATTACTAATTATATTAATTACTTTTAATTAGGCTCGATTAATATTACTACTCTATTTCTTTTACTTTTCCTCTTTATATTATCTTCTTTTAATAGAATACGTTTTCTCTTTTAAGAGATATAACGATTAGTCTCTTTCGATATCAGAATCGACTCTTCGACGCCGTTTTTAGAAGACGTAATTAATATATTTATAACTTTAGTTCTCTTCTATAGGCTATTCTATAGGCTAAAAGGGTCGCCGTTAAATCTCTAAAGATAATATATTTCAAGAATAGCTTTCTTAGCGAGAGGATCGATTATCTTATTATTATCTCTTAGAGCTTATATTATCTTTATTAGATTTACTAAGCCCGTATTATTCTATTCTAATTATGTAATACTACTTCTAATATCGTTCTCGCCTTTATATTAATTCTCGCCTTCGTCTTAATTCTTATCTAGCTTGCCTTTTAACTTCGCCTTTAACTTTCTAGACTATAAAATAAGATAAATATAACGTATCTTTATCTTTCTTTTAATATATCTTATATATAGTTAAGCGTAATCGTATCTCTATTACTACTCTTTATATAGCTTATAGACTTATAATTTTCTCTAAGTATTAAGTAATAGATAATCTTTAATTACGGCTTTTATTAACGTTTTTATCTTTTATTCTATCTTTTTTCTTACTTTCTTTTATTTCTCTATTTCCGACTATTTTCTATATAATATATTAGATATTAATGCAATTTAGATAATATAGAGAAAAGAAACTAGTTAATACTAGATAAATAAAATTTAAACTTATACTTTTCTAGTCTCTATTAAATTTAAATATTTATAAGCTCTCTTTTTTATTTCGAATTTAGTAGATACGATTATCTTTACGCTTAATACTAAGATATTGTATTTCTTATTACGAATTTAAGAGATTCCTATTCTTAGATCTATTAGTAATAAACGGTAAGGATAATAAGCAGTATAATTAAAGATTAGTATATAGATAAAGTTAAAAGACTAAGTAGAAAAGAAAGTTATAAGTAGATATAATATAAGAGACTAGTATTATATTAATAAGTAATTACTAAGTAATATTATATTAATAAGTAGTTAGTAAGTAGCATTATATTAATAAGTAGTATTATATAATTATAAAAATATAGAGAATCTTTCTAAAGTTCTTATAATATCTTCTTACTAAGTATATCTTCTTATTATATATAATTAATACTTATTTTAAGCTACTTAAGTTTATAAGTTAAGTAATATTATTTATATACTTTACTTAATACTAAATCGCTTTAGCGAGTACGCTAAAGGGAAAAATAGTTTTATAATAAGTAATTTAATAGTCTATTAGTAGTATAGTATAGCGACTAAATAAGTTAGAGAATTAGCTTCTATTAAGTAATATATAGTTACTTCGTTAAAACTCTTTCTTATCTATACTAAAATATTACTATATTATTAACTTTAAAGATAGCGAATTCTATTTATTTTAGATACTACTTATTATTCTTCTAAGTATAAGCTCTAAATAAATATTCTAGAGACTTTAGTAATTAGTTCTTATTTAGATAGCTTTTAAAAGATTAAGAGATTCTTTTATATAAGTCTATATTATAAGTCTTTAGACGCAGGTTATATATCTTTTTAAGGCTCGAATATATAAAATTACTTAAATAGCTAATAAGATTAGTTAATATTTTATAAAAGCTTTTAAAGGGAGTCGAATAGATTATAAACTCTATTAAGATTTAGTATAACTACTAGATAATCCTATAAGCAAATTATTTATAGTCTTTAAAGTAGATAAAAATTAGAAGATAATCTTATTTATTAAATATAAAGATATTATTTAACGTCGTTAGAAAGAGACTATTTATTAATTATTTAAATTATCTTTATCTTAAGCGAAGATATATTAAGCTATTATTATTAGCGTCGCTAAAGATTTTAACTTTATCGTTTTTCTCTTAATATATTATATTTATAGTAATCTTATTAATATACCGGTAATTAATAAAACGATCTATAATAAGTTAATATAATTGCTTTAAATACTTTAATAGCTATCTATATTTTCTTCTAAATTAACGCCTTTTATAATATTTATCTTTAGTATAGAATAAGTACTAATAAATATATAAGCCTTTAATTCTAGAATATTAAGTATTTAATAAGTATAAAAAAGCTTTTTACTTAAAATAAATAATTTTAAGATTATAATAAATAGAATTATTATATTAAAGTTATCTTTAAGAATATTTTTTCTCTAAATCTATATAATTACTTAGTTCTAAAGTCGGATTTTAGTTTATAGCGCGAAGCTCTAAATAAGGTTAAGCTAATATTAAGAGTCTTTTTAAAATATTATAAAACTTTTTAGGCTAAGCTCGTATAAATTTACTCTATACTTAGAGATTTAAAGTTTATTAATATTACTAATAGCGAAGAGTATTTTATAGAGGCTAAGAAAAATTATCTATATATTATTAAAGATAAAATAACTAAGTCTATAATTTAGCGTTACGTATATTATAAAATTAACTATTATATATATTTAATCTTTACTTAAAAGGTATAATAGAATTTTCTTTATACTATATATAAAACTTCGTAAAATACTTAGAATCGAAGGGCGTTTCTAATTCTTTAAGACGAAATACTCGTATATTAATAGAACTACTCGCGTCTAGAGACTAAAGATACCTTATTAGATTAACTCTTAAGCGGAACCTATAGCCTTAATAAGTTTAAAATTAACTTAACTATAAATTATCTTCTAATACGAGATATAATTAAAATTCTAGAAACTAGAAGACTTAAATAAGATTTAATAAAAGCTTTAAATCTAATTAATATAATTTAGCTACACGATTAGTTATTAAATAATATTACTATAGTTCTATCTAATATAGATATAGATTATAACGATATTAAAGACGATAAAAATATTAGATTCTATGATACCTAGTCTTCGAGTAAATATAAAAGAGGTTTAGAATTCTTTAAGTATAAGGAATTTAGAAGAGCGATATATAAGATATAGATAATAGTAGTACTTATAAAAATATATTAATAAAGATTAATTATAAGTACTCGAGAATATATACTTCTATTCTAATAATATATCTTTAATAGATAAGATATTATATTAAATCTTAGTAGCTATAATATAATATATCGTTTTATTATAGCTTAATTTATATAATCTTAAGTTAATAAGATCTAATACGATTAAGACTATAAACCTTTAGTATAAGTATAGTATTTTAATAAGAATACTTTAATAATCTCTATTAGCTTTTTACTACTAAAGTAGACTTATAGCTAGTATTTATATAGTATAAGATCTTTAAAATATTTAGCTTCGCGTATTATAAATAAGTTACTATTCTTAGTTATTTATAATCTATATCTATATATATATACTAGATTATTATATAGTCGATTTATATTTCTATTAAATCTTTTATCTAGTAATCTTAGTTAAAATTCGTATTTCGAGCTTAACGAAGGTCTTCTAAATTAATATATCGTTAATAAAGATAAGCTAATAAATACTATCTTAAATCTACTTAGTAATTAATTAAATATAATATTAAATCTTTAAGAAAGAAAGATTAAGATAATAAATTATTATTATTCTTTTAAAGATATTTTAGAAAGAGGACTTAATTAATTTACTATAGAAATAGAATTAGAGAATTTAAATTAAATAGTATTCTTACTTTTTATATTAAGCTATTCTCTTTAGAATTTAATTACGTCGCGTAGAATATTCTTAAATCTAATTAAAAATTAAGCTTTTTATATAAAATATATATTCTATAAATACTAAATAAGAGTATATATATTTTTCTCTTTATAGCGTTTAAGAATCTTATTTTTAATAATAAATTATACCTCTATTCTATTCTCTATAAGGTTTTTAGTAAAATTATATCTTAAAGTATCTTTCTAGAGATTCTTATACTACTTAATATATACTTTAAGTATAATTATAATAACTACTATATAGCTAGTATCTTCTCTATTATATATATTAAGTCTAACTATTTTCTATCTTATACTTAGTAATAAAGTAAAAGAGAATTCTATATAAGTAATATATCTTTTCTATAATCTTATATATATAATTAGTAAATATTATATTTTTCTTATATATAATATCTTTACTTTAAGTATTTAATAATTATAGACGATCTATAGTAATTTCTATTAGCGTATACTTTACTTTTATAGAAATAGATAGAGAAGATATTTTTAAAATTATTAAAATAGTATTTAATACTTATAGCTTAAATACTAGAGAATATATATTAATATACTTTATTATATACTATTAATACTAGTCTTTCTTACTCTAGATAAAGAATATATAGATAAGTTTTAAAAATCGATAATAGATATTTATATACGTAGTTTTATAAATACTTTTAGATATTAATTAGAATAATAGTTTATTCTCTAGCGATAGCTAATAGATCTAGATAGTAAAGACTATTAAGAGGTTATTATTAAATATTAAATAGTATTATATTATATCTTATCTCTACTAATATAATAGTAGAATTTTATTAGTACTAGAGCTATAATTTATTAATCTTTTAAAAATTTAGAGTTAAAAATACCTCTAAAGAAAAGTTAAAGTAGAAAGTAGAAATTTCTATTCTTATTTAAAGACTTAAAGATTAATTAACTCGCAGATATATTATTAATAAGAGTAATAAATATTTAGCGAGAGAATAGTTTAAAATACGCTTTTTATATAGATATTTTAAGCTCTAAAATCTATAATTAATTAGTTACTCTAGCTCTACTTTCTATCTTAAGCTTAATTTACCTTATATTATTAAGCGTATTAATAAGCGTCTAAAATATATAAGTATACGCGATTAACTTTATAGACTATAAAGATATATTATTATATATAAGAGATAAAAAAAAAGATAAGATATTATACTAATAAGATTATTATTAATTTTATTTCTAATTAGATATTTTAAAGTTCTATCTCTTTTCTTTATAGCGTAAATAGACTTTAATTATTAAAAATTAAACTAGATAAATTACGATATCTATAATCTACTAGACGTAGCTCGCTTTTAGCGTAATATTATAAAATTTATAAATTTAGTAAGAAATACTATAATTAGCGAACTTAGTAATTAAGATTAATAGCTTATAAATAAATTCTATAAATTCGTCGATAATAAGGAGATATAGTACTTAGCTTAAATAGTAGTATCTAAATTCTAGTTATTATTAATAGAATAATAAGTTTACTAACGAAGTACTACTTATTCTAGCTTTAAATTCTAACCTTTTTTTTAGAAGCTATAATTATAATAATTAGATAAGAGAATTTATATTATTAAATAATATTCTTAATAGATTATCTCTACTTCTTATATATTATAATAATAAGAATATTTTCGTTACAGAAGAAGATATAATTCGATAATATTATAAAAGATATATTAAATATCTTATTATAAGAGAAAAGAAAAGAAATTATATAATATTAAAAAATTAAATAATATTAAATTAATATATTTAAAAAATTAAATCCGTAATAATAAGTAAGTCTTTAAAATTAATAAGTCGAACTACTAATCGAAAAGATATAGAATAGTATAAGATTTAAATAGTATTATTCTATAAAATAATATAACTCTAGAATATTCTATAGAATCTAATTTTATATAGCGAATAAGATATAAAATCTATTAGAAATACTACTTTAAAGTATACTGGTTAGAATAATAACTAGAATAGTAATACTAAGAGTACTTATTTAAAGTATTTAACTACGTACTTAATAGAATACTTAATCGCGTACTTACTAGAAGTACTTAATTAAATACTTTTAATAAGTACTTTACTAAATACTCTTAGTAAGTACTTCTAGTACTCTAAATATTACTATTATAGCTATTATTCTAGTTAGCGTACTTCGAAGTAGTACTCTTAGTAGATTTAATATCTTATTCGCTATATTAAATAGAATCTTATAGAATCTTCTAGTTTAAGATTTTTATTTAATAATTCTTCTAATAATT
>JAEUBB010000215.1:0-13512 GCA_018257885.1 Parmelia sp. 050094 | reverse complement strand
AAAAAAAAAAAAAAAAAAAAGAAAAAGAAAAAAAAAAGAAAAAAAGAAAGAGAAAAAAAAAGAAAAAGAAGTAATATTATAAAATTAACTATAATTAAGATCTTCTATTAAATTATAAGATAAATAAAGATTAGTAATAAAACTCTTCGCCGACTTTTAAATAGAGCTATAAAAGAAAGTTAATAAAGACTTATATTATTAATTTTTAAAACTTAAGATCTTATTAGTAGATATAGAAACTTATAGATCTTAAAGTAATATTTAAGATTTAATTTAGATATCGCTTTAAGGTCTATAAGTTCCTATACTACTAGTAACCTCGATAAAAGAAAAGTACTATAGAGTAGAGCTAGACTAGCTTACTTTTAAAGATAAAACTAGAACTATACCTAGTATTTCTTAATATATCTAGAACAAGTATATCTAAATTTGTAAACTCCAGGCCTAACAAAATCTCGATTTAAGTATATATACCTACATAGAGAAGTAGGAGCATAGGCCGCGAGCGAAAACATAAATTCCGATGTGGTCTAGTGGTAAGGTGAGAAAGTTCTAGAAGCCCCAAAATCTGCATGGGGCTAACTTGGAGATCTGCAGGATATCCGCCTCTCATGAACCGAGAGATTCTGTGCGCGGATGGCCGGGGTTCGATGTACGTTGTGCCCCAAAATTTCCAACGATGCGCCTGATGTTAACATCAAGCTAGTCCCCGCATCGGAAAAACCAACCAATTTTTTTTGGAGGCCTTTTTTGAGGTGGATTGCTTGGTTTTGCATCTTGTGGAAGCTTTTTTTTGGGGCCTGCTGAGTGCGAAAATGACGGTGCGCTGCCGGAGATCAACCGTTAGCGAGTATTCTTGGCAAGTGATATTTCATCGTGTAATCATTTTGCATTTGACAAGAAATATCCCAAATAATATTCAGCTCACTTATATACATGACTTATCCCCCAATGGCGCCTCAGCCTACCACTGTCCACACTCGACTCGCTCCCCCGCTTTGGGAATGCGCGAGCTTTCTGGCTTTCTACTCGAAATACTCTTAGGTATCTATCTACCCCGCTGTCCAACGTTGTCTCCTGCTCCCGTCCGAACAACCCATTGAGGCTCACGACTGAATTGATTTATTGCCTCTAATGGCAGGCGTCATCTATCACTATCTGCCTCTCTGTGTATTGGAGCAAGGAAAGACCTGCTGGCGATTAAAGTCGTCAAGATGAAGCAGACAACTGTATTCATTGTTGACATGGAGTGAGGATGCGTACCAGGCAGAACTTCTACCGACTAATAGACGGCATTCTCTCGTCATCCAAAGGACCATCTCATTTTCAGGATTGTTGCCGGGGTGAAGATCTAATCCGAGTGCCTGTTACTACGACGCTACCAACCGAAGGTCCTCCGACACTCCAGGTGTGTTTGCGCTATGATGTGTGGAGAAATTGCCCCATGTTCGCGGACAGACTTCGATAGATCTCCTCACGCGTATGAAATGCATCAAGTCTGCGCGAACGAAGCGTTCTGGAGTTCGAAATCTTGAAGCAGGTAGTCCCACTCAGACCAATCGATTGGGTTGCCATCCGCAAGCACATTTGGTGTCAAAGCCTCCAGAAAGCCACCGTTGGTGCTGGTTGGAGGTTCAGGCCCGTTGGATTGGGCAGTGGGTGTTGATTCGGTTGCTGGTGTCTCGGATGGCGTGTACGATACCTTGGTTTGCGTTTTTACGTTTTGCTTGGCGGCTTGAGCTTGTAGTGTTGCAATGAAGGCTGGAATAGGCACTTGTGTATTGCTTCGTCGTAAGCGATTTTGCCGTGCTGCCCAAGCTTTCAAAATCAAGTTGCTGACTGCTTTGTGGAGTGGAGAACTGGTATTGACAATGACATCCGCATTGTGCTGGAAGAGTTCTTCGATCTTGGACCAGGCGTTGCGAGTGTGCTTATCCTCAGGACGTAGTTGCAGTTCATGTGCAAGGATAATGAACGCATGCCACTGAAATTGAACATTGACATTCCAAAGATACCGCCGTATACTTTCGGTACGCTGTGATAGGTTATAGAATCCGAGCACATCCATACTGATCCAGAAAACCTCGTCTCTTTCTTTGGGATGCATCTCGGTCAATCCTTGAGGGTACCTTCGCGGGTATGGAGCCACCAGCCTGAGCGCCATTATAGTCGCTTCACCCATGAGTCTGGCGAACAGGTGGAGAGGTACAGATGGATCGCAGAATCTGAGATATTTGCGCTCAATAAGAGCCTGAAGTTCGTCCAGTTGGTTCTTTCGCTCTTCCACTGCTCTATCGTTGAGTCCGGTCTCCATCCAACTGCTGCTTGCTTTCACGCTTCTCAAGAAAAGTGCAATTTCATACCGAAATCCGCAGAAGATCATCTCGGTAGGCCCATCATGCTCTGGTGGTGACGCGCTCATCTTTGGGCTCAAATCACTGTCATTGACATTCAGAGGTCTCTTGCAATCATATGCCGGAAAAGCAACTGACAGGCCAGCCCCGCAAAGATCTGCTGTCTGACCATCTAGAGCAAGCAGTCGCCACCATACGCGACGGCGTACCTCAGTCTCGAAAGGTGACAACCCTACCAGAGTTCCGTCTCGATGAAGCCCGATTCTTTGTCCCAGACGGACTACAGTACCGGTCAAAATCCAGAGTGAATTTGGCTCATAATACTGGCGGACAGAGAGAAGATATAATGCAAAGGCTTGTACTAGTAAGATATCCACGGAGCTCGTGAAATTGGCCCTGACGAGCGCACTTCTGACTGCAGGGTGATACCGTTGAATGAGAACGCCTTTGCTCTCTCCCATGATCATTTGGCAATCGTCGGTAGACATGGACTGAATAGCTGACAAATAGATTGCGAACATTAGAGCTTCCCACTCCTTGGAAATCTTATCGAGATTTGCACTTGCGTCGAGCAGGCGCTGTTGTGTTGTTGGCGCATGGATCAATTTTGTCAAGGGATTGATGTTGTCCAGAAAGACCTGCCAGAGGCGAAAAATGACGAGTGGCTTTGGATGCATTGCCTTGAGCTCAGCATCAGAATGAGTCGCTGCGCTATTGAGAAGAAAGTCCCCTGCATTGAGGAACATTTCAGATGTAGCACCATTTGATTTATGATTGTCTTTGCCATTAGATTGAGACAGACGCCGCATATCAACTGGACCCTGCAGCTCCTCGCTTAAAACATTCCACAAAGGACTCTCAATGAAATTTTGCTTCCCGGCAGCTACGACGAAATTTTCCGATGGCTTGAACGGATTCTGGTCAATGCCAACCGTGTCTTTAGGCGAAGGAAGTCGCTCATTGACGACAGCCGTCTTTGATGCCTCAAGAACGCTGTTAATTCCCAGCGTTGTCGATGTGTGGTCAAGGTCCTTGTCATCTTGGATGCCGTGTGCTTCGAGCAAGCGCTCGTATCTTTTCAAGCGACCCAAAAGCTCCTCCTCGGGAGATTTTCTCTTCTTCCGAAGTGGCAATGCTGGTGCAACATAGATGCAGCTGACACGGTATCTCACACAATTTGAGCAGGCCGGTCGAGCCTTGTCACATTTCACCTTGCGCTGCTGACATAAAGTGCAGGAAATCAATCTTGTCTTGCCGCGTTGCTCATTGCCTGGTGTTGGAGTGGTCGGGGACAGCGGTCCTTCCGTGTGGAGGGATTGGTGATAAGTAAACATTATGGGGAAACATGCTCAGAGATGTGCTGCACTGTGATCAGACCAAAGTATGACAGAATTGATAGACGGACATGGCCCGAGGGATTGTAGGCTCAGGATGGGACAGTAAGGTTGAATCTTGGCATGCTTATGAGATAATGATGTGGATGACAATATCACTCGCATTATGCCCCCAACGCGAGTGGACGGAGAGATGATTTGACTGGTCCATTCTTCGTCGCATTATTGCGGAAGCTGCTCAAAACAGAAATACCGGCTTTTTACCATTGTAGAAGCCGGCCGTGCGCTGATCATCAACCTCTCGGCCCCGAATGCTGACTAATCCATCCGAGCTCTTGGCAATTCTTCGGCCGCACATCACTCTACCTACAACAATATATAACAACAGTACACCACCAGGCATGAATTCCAGCGCCACTCATGTACTCACCATTTTTCCATTTTTCCATTCCTCCAATCTTCATACCTCCACCATGTAGCAGCAAAATATAACAAACATCATTGTCTGCCGATGCAGTGTCCCCTGTGGGAAAGATGTTAGGTAGATGTGGCACTCCTTTGCCTTTCACACACTCAAATCCACCCCGTGCTATTCTCAAATTCCACAGTAAAGACCTCCATCGTAAGTCACGCTCTCAATGCTCTGGGTTGTTCACTTACCAACTCCCAACATTGTTGAGCTTCAAAGCAGCCCTGACGCTCACGTCGATCTGACTACTCAAGCTGCCTTCTTCCCTTGCTATAAAGTAGGACGACATCAGAGGAGTGTATTGGTAGCTGTGCAATAGGGTAGACTCGTTTCGTATCCAATTTTCCTTTGAAGTTCCTATATCAAGGAAGAAGCTCGCATGTTCGGACACCTCACATACTAGACTGCTGAAAAGGTTCGGGGCCGAGCTAAGAAGCCGCCCCCGACTTCACCAATAGCAAGCGTGTTTGATTAGCATTCAACGCGATGCAGTCAGCCTCCCACATTCAGCTGTCGCCCGGAACCTGATAGTTCCGCTCGCTGGGTAATGATGACGCCCGAGTGCTTCGCATTTAAATAAAAAACCGCTCCCACGTAAAACATGCCTTGTCGCAATTTTCACTCCCTTGTGGTTGTTGAGGAGTTCATCATCCAGCAGTAGAAATGCCTAGGAATTTCGCCACCAACGAAGGAATAGACCTCTCGCAATTGCACCCAGCCTACGCAAATGACAGTACAGACGATTTCTATGGTAGTCAACCATACGAATGGCCTGGAGATACCTGGGACACATGGAAGCGTTTCGCCTCATACAGCCCATCTCTCACCGACAGCCGCCCCTATTCCGTGCATTGCAGAAACTCACGCCGCAGCTCAATCATAAGCAATGGCTCCCGCCGTCCCAGTTTCGAAGTTCCAATCGTCCCGCAACGCTTCAGCTATCCTGTACCGAAACAGCCAACAGGGGCCGAGGTGATGATAGATTTTGATGGGAAAGATGATCCCTATCGACCTATCAATTGGCCGTTTAGGAAGAAAGTTATAACGACGGTTCTGTACGGCTTCACGACATGCTGGGTCACGTTTGCTTCAGCCATTTATTCAGCCGGCGTGAGGCAAATTTCAGATGATTTTCATGTCACCGACGCAACTTCGACGGCCGGAATAAGCATGGTGGTATTCGGGTTTGGTCTAGGGCCGCTGCTCTGGGCGCCTCTAAGTGAGGTATGAAATACTCGAATCTCGTAGTGGTTACACAATCGGATGAACGGCTGACCTATCCGTGTAGGTCTATGGGCGTAAAGCGGCAGTTCTCGCAGTAAGTGTCGCCGTGGCCTCAACCCGCCTTGTTGAAAGTCTCGTGAGCAGTTGGCTGATTTTTTTTGTCTAGCCCTACTTCATCGCTGCCATTTTCTCGTTTGCGACGGGTGCAGCCAAGGACATTCAGACCGTCCTGCTCACGCGCTTTTTCACTGGATTCTTCGGCAGCGCACCAGTTACTAATACAGGCGGTGTCCTTTTTGACATCTGGTCTCCTGAGCAGCGTGGGATGGCCATGGTGGGTTACGCCATTGCTGTCGTCGGTGGACCGACGATAGCGCCTGTCATTGGTGGAGCAATTGCCTCCAGTCATCTACGCTGGAGGTGGACGGAATATGTGACGGGCATTCTTATGATGGCGCAGCTGGTACTCAACGTAGTAATCTTGGACGAAAGCTATGGACCGGCGCTGCTGGTATACAAAGCGCAAAGATTGAGGCATGAGACTGGGAATTGGGCTCTGCATGCAAAGGTGAGTCTCGTGACTAGAAGGACGTCAAATTCGGCAGCTGGCTGATTGTGCCACCCGTTCCAGCACGAGGAATGGAATGTTTCGTTGAAGGAGCTGTCGGAAAAATACCTTATCCGGCCCATTCAGATGTTTTGCACCCCTATCTGCTTCCTCATTTCCCTCTACTCCGCCTTCGTCTATGGTAAGCTTCGCAAATTCCTGTGCATGCATAGTAGACACGCGGTCTTTGGCAGATTGCTGACATTCTGCGCCAGGTATCTTGTACGCCAATCTCGGAGGGTTTGGAATAGTGTTTGAAGAGATCCGGCACTGGGGTCCAGTGACGGGAAATCTGCCTTTCCTTGCCATGCTCTTGGGGATGTGCGGTGCTGGCCTATTGAATATCTATAACAACAAACAGTATTTCAAGTTGTACAGGGCCAATGGAGATCGTGCAGTCCCAGAAGCTAGACTACCGCCGATGATGATAGGGGGTGTCTTATTTGCGATCGGACTATTCCTCTTCGGATGTGAGTCTCGCTTCACCAAATTTCTTATTCCATGTACATGCGTACTGACGCTAGCCACAGGGTCATCGGATCCCAAGATAAATTACTGGCCTTCAATTATCGGCATCTTCTTCACCGGCGTCGGTTTCACGGCAATCTTCCAATCGTCACTCAACTACCTCGTCGACACGTTCACGCGGTATAGCGCCAGCGCTGTAGCAGCTAACATGTTTCTGCGAGCCATGTTTGCAGGCGCTTTTCCCCTTTTCGTTGGGCCTATGTATCACAACATTGGCGTGGATTGGGGAAACACGATTTTTGGGTGCTTCGCGGTGATTCTGGTGCCAGTGCCGTTTTTGTTTTCCAGATGGGGCCGGAGTATCAGGGCTAACGGCGAGTGGAGTAAATCGAGCGTCTGATCAGATATCGAAATTGATAATTAAAGTTTTGGTAATGAGTGTGGTATTGACAAAACCAAGTGACGAAGTGGGAGAGACGACGCGAACTGTTGAGAATTCGTTTGAGTCCAGGTATTTGTCGATCATAGCACAATATGCCATCTTTAATATCTGATCTTCCCCACGAATATTGATACACCCTGCAGGGCGTGCCCTTTCTCAAAGCGATTACCTCGACTGTCTGATGTGAGGGTAGGGCAACAGGTCTTGTTTTTGAGACGATCCGTAGCGTCCGGATAGTTGGCAATCCTTCCCGGAATAGCATTAAGCGAGTAGTATCCTGCCTAGTATTAGCAGTACGAACTCTTGATACTCGACTATCAACGAGGACGCCGTGACTGAGAGGATGGTGCTTCCAGAGGATAGCTAGCGCTTCGCCGCCAAAGTTGTGGCAAACGGCGCGAGAGAGGTCCGGAAATGCCATTGAAGGCACCGTCTTCCCTCATTCTGTCTGAAAGGCGCTCGAGGGCTGGAAGGGATGGAACATTGAAAATACTGATTTCTTAGACAGCCAACATAACAAGCAGGCTCTAGACATGTGAATGATCTGGAAGTTCCTCTCAGAATTCATGCTCCTTCTTGATGACTCTCAACCCCTGATCGAGCCCTTCGTTTAACCCGCCACGTATTCCATCCACCCAATATGTCACTGTTCCCAGAACGACTTCATTGGTCATAGCTGTACTGGCTAATGCTATGCTCCTTTTCCCAAGTGAATCTGCAGCAGTGATACTGAACGCAAACAACCTCTTTCTGACATGGTGTGCTTGGTCGTAGCTGTAGACCACTGCAAGCAAGAGCTTGATATAAGGGAGCGCTAGACGAAGCAGTAGACATATGGCTATGATTATGGAGGCAAGGCTGCGATGGAGGATAGAAGGATTAATCTTCCTGGGAGGCGCGGTGTCGGGAGGTGTCGAGGCTTTTAATGATTGTGGTAGAGCATTTTTCAGTTGAAGGATCTCTTGATCTGTGAGATCAGGAGGAAGGCCTTGGGTAAGGTATGCCATAGCGTCAAGATAAAGCTGACGGGAGAAAGCTTGGCTTTGAGCGTCTGAGTTTTGTGACTCTACAAGTGAAGTGTGGAGAACCTGGGACCCTGAATATGTCAGCTGGTCTCGTGGTGAAGGGTCTTAGGTGCAGGATCTTACCGTGGCGGGCAAATTTCCAGTATATTCCTGGGACCTCTGCCGAGCATGAGATTGTGACTGCCATGTCGTTTCCAGCAACCAGTGTATCTTCGCTCTCGCTGCGGAACATAAACAGGCTGTTGGCTCTTCTCCACGATGCATAGCTGTAGGCGCTAAGGCTTCTATGAACTAGTGCCAACAGTTGCAGTCCAATCTGTAGAGCGCTCGGAAGAATATTGGATATAGGCGAAGCTGTACGAGTAGGTTGGCCTTGGTCTGAATGAAGTTCCATCTCGTTGACAGCAATTTCCTTGGTAATATTCGACATTTCCTAATGGGCTTGAACATGGAAGAGCGATCAAATTGTTCAGGATAAATAAGGTGCTTTCTTTGGTTTCCTTGCACTGGAAACAGACAGGTCATGAATTGAATGAAAAAAAATGTAGACACATAGCTGCAAAGACATTGAGAATATATAAGGTAGAAATGAAAACCCGGGAGAAATTGAGTGAGCAAAAAATTAAGTGCAAAAAGTGGTGATAGAGGCCCCACAAGGTCGAAAGCTTCCTCCTTATCGATAAGACTAGGGTGGAGAACCGTGAGAACCTCGGCACAATGTCACGCTAGAGCAACTGAAGCCAGAGGTCTGCGATCGCTGAGATATGAACAACGACACCGGCAAGTCTATGCGTACCGTTCACAACTGTTTTGGCATATTGCGTTAGAATTTCAGCGAGGTACATACAAGAAACTTCGCTATTGTCACTATTAAAAGAAGAAAAGCTCACGTATGCTGAGCCAATGGCGTCGATGCACTAGACATGGCCGAGCCACGCGGCTGTGCTATTCATCAGGCTGAGCGCCTCAGACCTTAGGGGCCTCAACTGCTTGATCAGTGTGAGAGAACAAGACAGAGTACATGGCATCATGCCCTTCTTCTCCTGTCTGCTTTTTGTCTTTCCTCCCCAATAATGACACCCGCGTTCGGCTTCTCTGCGGGGGACTTCATCAGCGCCATCGGTATGACTTCCTGTTGTGTCTGTCTTACCACAAAATGCCGCTGACCTGTGACTGCTGAAAGATCTTGTGGAAAAGGTCATCAAGGCGTTGAAAGAAACGGGAGGCGCTTCGACGGAATATCAGCTCGTCTTCATCGAGCTCCAGAGTTTGCAAAATATACTTCGACACCTCGAGACGCTACAGCCCACCGAGGACAATGTCAGCCATATCAACGCCATTCGCGGCATGGCTCTTGCCTGTCAGATGCCTATTCGAGACTTCATGGTCAAGCTTGAGAAATACGAGTCCACATCGGGCCATTCGCGGACAAGAGATCGTTTCGAGGGATGGCAAAGAAGTCAAAATGGGCAGTCATGTTTACGGAGGAAGTCGAACGTTTACGCGCCACGGTTGCGGCCAAGAACATAAGCCTCAATCTTCTCCTCGCCATGAACACATCGTAAGGCTGGACTCGAAGAAAGTGGTATGCAAGGCTCACCTAAGGTATAGGCAAAACCTTTCACGCATGCGCTCTCGGGATAAAGAAAAGCATAACGACCTAATGTCAAAGGCTGCCGAACATCGGGCTGCATTGCACAAGGTCCAAGATGGGATAGAGCAGGTAGAGCAAAAAGTGTCCCGGGCCGGAGCAGCTTTTGATGAACGACTTGCTAGTATAGAAAGCAATATGTCTCAGGCTAGAGAGACTTCTGATCGCCTTTTTGATGAGATCGGCGCCCAAGTCGTGGATACCTATACTTCTGTCACGAGCCTGCGCAGTACGGGAGAACAGATCCTAAGATACCTTGGCACGTTTCCCAGGGAGATGCGTGAATTGCTCCAGAGTATTTTGCGCGTCAACTGGCAGATGTACCAGGTCCTTTTAAAGATACAGCAAAGTACTAGCCCTTCCCCTACAGGACTGCTGAAGTCAAATATTCGATTCGAGGATGCTCTGGGGGAATATAGGGAACTGCCCTATGAGTACTTCCGTCACTGGGAGGTGTGCATACTAGCCGCCACAAATAGCAGTCTGATATACTAACATCGCTATTCAATTTTAGCCATTCGAGGGTTTTCTCCGCGCCCAGTTCAAAGACAAAATCGGAGAAAGGAAAGTACTTGAAGGACAATACCACATCATCGACGTCAGTAATAGTAGAGCTGTAGTCAAGAAGGAACACTGGGCTCGGTCAATTGAACAAGGGGCAACGCTAACGATGTCGATGATAATGTCTCATCTTTCAAGAGGAGCAAATTCATGTCCTCGGCCGAGTTGTTTGGGTGGTGAGCTCAAGAAGTGTCCCGTATCAGGTCTTTTGTCGTGGTAAGCTCGCCTTGAAGAACGCGTGCCCACTGAGTGCTAACGTGTGTAGTAAGAAGTGCAATCTCAAATTCTACCCAAAATCATGCGATGTAGGAGACTCATCTAGTAGACTCGAAGAGGAGGATGAAGTTGCGCGTCGGCAGAATGAGGAGGATCTTCGTCTCTACGGCACCAGACCGGAACCAATGGATGCACTCGAGACCAGTGTGGATACGGAACTACCCGAATCGCTCACAAGAGACAGCACAGCGGATTTCAAGACCACTGTCCACGAATTGAAGCGGGTCGACAGGGCCGAGAGCAGTTTAGACAACAGGACTAGCATCTGCATCGACGAGAAAGCTGAAGTCAATCCACTGTCCGCGTGGCTCACTCAGAGTGCCTTGCCTTCCGTGGGGCCGGAGCGTAGCCACCCACTAGACAGAAGTGCAGGCTCAAGAGTCGATCCTGTTGAAGAAGAAGCCAGGGAAATTGAAAGATTTCGATACGTCCATTTAGCCTCAGATCCAGCAGTTGATGGCCGTGCCGTGGATGCCGCCAAACCCGAGGATGCACACGATTTAGAGCTGCGTTCACAAATATACCTCCGGAACATTGTAGATCGATACCCTCTACTGCCAAACTATCTTGCTCGTCGCCTCGCAGAAGCCAATAGCAGTCGATATGAAAGGCTCTCACATCAGAGACTCGAAGCGATGGCGAAAGCTAAAGGCAAAACTGCAGGATCCGGTTTGAAAAAACCTCCGAGAACACAAGAGCGTCCAAATCCAGGCTCAGTCTACGGAATAATACCACGCGAAGACAAGGCACATAAAAGAACCCGCGTCCGTCCCGAAATTACGTCCAAAAAGTCAAAAGCTCCAAGCAAATATCAAAATTTCTCACCCCACGACTTTACGCCCAAGTATACGTACGCCAGTGTAGACAAAAAACGAGAAAATTCTTACGCGAGCTTATCGAAAAGCCAGCCACAATATGATTACTGGAATGGAGGAAGCCCACGTCACCGTACCAAGTCTGTGGGTTCACAATCCTCCAGCAAGAACAGCTCACTACATGGTTCTCCAAAGTTCTGTTACCAAAAGCAGTATCAAAACGTTGACTACTTTGCTTCCCAACCCACGTACCAGTATTCATCTGCAGGTCTACCTCCCCCTCCCGTCAAGCTTGGCAAAAAGCAGCCATCGAAGCGCAGAACTAAGAAGTTGTCTTTCAACTGTGACATATGTGGTGAAAATGTGAAGGTAGACAGGCGCCGGCAATGGCAGTATGCATTCGTACAAGAATGACATGCTTATTTCGCTGACAATAATCGCTAGACAGCACGTCATGAGGGATCTTCGTCCGTACGTTTGCACTGCTCGGGAGTGCGTCCATTTGAACGAATCGTTACCTTCCCTCTATCTGTATCTCCGTCATGAGATAGAAGCTCACGAACTGAACTCTTTGGAGCGCTCCTCTACTCGCGTAGTCAATAGAAGGAGAGAGGAAAGCATCGTGTGCATCTTTTGTGGAGAGCGCACCGAGGCGGGGAAGGGCGACAACTCTCGAGGACGGCATGTCGGACGCCACATGGAAGAAATAGCGTTCACTGTAGTACCGAAAGCCTATGAGGAATGGGAGTTCTACTCCGAGTCCTCTGGGAAATGGGAGTCCTCCTCCGAGTCCTCTTCTACCAACTCCTATTCCTACGAGCAGACTAATGCAGCAATACCCAAGCGGAATGCAGCCGCAGCCAGCGGTCAAGAAAAGTTGGCTGGGAAAGCAAGCACACCGTCAAGGGAAGCCACTGCTAAGGACGCTAAAGACCATGGCATCCCAGCTGGCCATTCTCTGAAGCATTGGGATCCAGAAAAGAGACCACTTATCCTCTTGGGCAGTGTGTTCGACGCCAGTTCTATTGGAAAATGGATCTATGATTGGACAGTTGTTCGAGATGGCGCTGAAACGCCAATGTGCGATCTCGCGGCCGACCTTTGGCAACTTCTGATCAAGCTAGATGGAAGGATGACGAGGATCGAATCGACACTGTTGCGTTCGACGAACTTCGACGATAACAAATTACTATATAATCTTCTCGACAGCGCCGATCGCCTCTAGCAAAAGCTAGGGAAACTGCTAAAAGCTACTGAAGAACGCATGTGGAATGTCGGTAGAAAGAATGGTGAGAAACAGCTGGGCACAGAAAGCGGATGCGAATTCATCGATACGCTGTTTGATCGCGACAGGCAACTGGAGACCACGGAGGCCTTGATGCAGAGATTCAGGTTCTGGGTCATGAGGTGCGACGCCAATCGTGAGGAAATCCTGAAGGCGGCAATCCCGAGCGTAAAGGGGGCTCGAAGCAAGGGGTAACAAGTATACGGATTCCGATTCTACAAGTCGAAAGTCTGAGATGAGTAGTCAAGTTTCAGCGGATTCCTTCGGGTCAAGCGATTCATCGAAGATGGCATCAAAGTGGTAGATCCTGGGACGCGAGTTCCCACGTCACGCGCCCACAAAGCCTTGCTTTGAATTTGCGTATGGAGGTACAAGATATGTAGAAATGAGACCAAAGAATTGGACGAATGGCATAGTATGTATTACAGTGCATACTTTCCCAATGGGAAAAAAAGGACTACCGCCATCCGTACGCCACATAATGTGTTGTCCAAGCTGTGCCGTTGGTGCAACATGTGAGACAAGACAAGACGGAACCTTCCATCGATCCCACAAACGACCCGACCTATCGCCCGCTCAGGCTTGCCTTCCGAATAACCACCACATGTTGTACGCACAACCCACAAACGACCGCCTCTCCCCCCAAAACTCACCCCTCACATCCCGAAACGTCGCTCCCTCAACCTCCCCTCCTCTCTCCACATCCACTCCTCCCAAGCCCCCCTCACCCTACCCCAGCACCGCCGGCTCCCATCCCCCTCCCCCTCCCCCATCCATCCTTTCATACCTGCACGCTCCGCCCTCAATGTACCGCGGCAATTCCCCTCGCACCGGATGCCGCCACGTGGCGCCCGTTCTGATGAGGCAGGTTCCGGTGGGCGGCGCGGGGGGGCGGTTGGGGAAAGGGAGGTGGGATTGGATGACGATGCGGCGGCAGAAGAGGCAGCGGTAGTGTGTGGAGAGGGGGAGGGGGAAGGGCGGGGGGGAGGGGGAGGGGGAGG
>JAEUBB010000214.1:22069-33243 GCA_018257885.1 Parmelia sp. 050094 | reverse complement strand
ACCGGCAACAGTGACAAGCGGTCGGAGTATAGATCGAAGAAGACTGAAGACCAATTGGACGAAGATCGTCAAAGGCGATGAGGAGGAGAGCAAAAGAAACACGGAGTGAACCAGGAACTTGTTGAGGACCAACTTTCCGATGCACTCCAATCTTCTTCCAATCATGAATATGGTTCCTGTCCGTCTCAATTCTTTTCTAGGCAGTCGGCTCTGGTAACAGCTACACAGCCCACTCCCGAAACTGAGCGGACCAAGAAGGATATCCAGCACAAGTAGCGAGAGCTTTAATTAAGATACACCTAACATCAATAGCGTAGATTAGTAGCCAAGAAACAGTATGTCATTCATTCCCATCCACACACAGATTGTTATCCCTACGCCCACACTCACGCCCGTGTTGCCGAAATCCAGCATTATCATCATCAAGAATATTCTCTTACATTCTGAGTATGTCAATCACTCGTACTCTTAATGAAGAGAGCACAGAAGACGTTTCGCTGATATTACCTGTGGCTGAGAAATGGCGGAGGATGTGCCTAGGATCAAAGTTGATAGCGCTCCTTCCTGATGCTCATCGATTCCTCACAGTTCCATAGCAATGCATAATCCGCCAAAATGAGATGGTGGTAGTCGTGTGAAGGTTGTGCCGAGGCCTCCGATTTGAATCTGGTTGAGAAATACGTAACCCGCGTCGAGATGCCTCAAGTTTACAAAAGGCGGGTGCACAATTTAGCACGCCCGCGAATAATCAATCCCACCCGCGAGAAGTTGCCTCTAGAATTACAGCCCAGCAGAAACATGAATGATGAACTCGCATCATGATTGAAAAGGGCCGCACAAAATATTGTTTGTATTTGGTGAGCACACTCTCACTGTGCCACCAATGACAACTACGCGCCAAATGGGCAAGTCTACAGCCGTATTAAATGGGCTACAGCATCACTGATGGATACTAAAGGTAATCTTACCAAGACCCCAGCGGCTCAAGAATTTCCTTAGAGAGGTATTGTAAAAAATAGAAAATTCAGTTGATTTTTGACTTGTGTTTTGACTTGTGTTTTCTCTTGCCTAAGAGATCTTGATCTTGAGCGCTCTGTTCCATTGGGGCGGCGCGCATGGATGAGAATCCCGATGAGCCACCGACTAGCAGGCGGGAGTGTTCCCGTGAGGTGTCAATACAAGATGGCCCATTGAATTCAGACTTACATCCTAGTTCTATAACTGTCCAGCACACGCATTTCAGTAGTCTACACGCCAGTCTGCCTAATCTCGATCTTAGTAGCCGGGTTCAGCCGGACTCTACTATTCCGTGATCCGAGGCTAGTACATGCATATGCATACATGACAGTTTACTCGAGAAAATAGCTCAGCCAGCCACTCAAAGCCATGTGAAATCGATCTAAGATCTGACAGACAGAAGGATTGGATCCAGTAGTGCCAGACTAAACAGGGGGACTATGATGACTATTGGCTGCTACCTGGATCAAATCTTTGGTGCTTGCTCCGCTGGCAAATCTCCTTGAGCCGAAATAAATTAGATTCTTCTACCAGAGAGTCAGGTTCTGGCAGGAAGAAGGGTTGTTGATTGATTCGTGGAAGCCTGCAGCAGGATCGTAACGAATCCACTTGACCTATGCTATATACGGCGTAGTCTACCTGCAGAAGGCTGCACCTTCCAAGTGGGGGAGAAAGAGTCGGTACAGATTTAAGCAATCAATTTGCTGTCATTGTGGCTTATCATGCCGCCGTATATTACCCAAGATGCGAAGTCTCCTAAGCGCCGAAGACTTCCAGGTTGTCTTTGCCGGAAGCTTATGGAACAACATCGGACTGCCAAACGAGCCTATTGACAGTGATGGAGTGATTTATGTAGGGATGAAAAGCCCAAAAAAGAGTAGAAAAATGCATCAATGTGCTCGGATGTGCCACTTTTAGGTCAGAGGTGCTAAAATGGTCTCCATGGATTGACCAAAGCTGCCATGATCGACCAGGCCCGCATGGTCAGGCGAGTCCCCATAGGATACCGGTAGAGGTCTCAGCCGTTGATCTTGCGCCTCGGTACCAAAAGTTCCTCCGCGATGGTGCAGTAGCGCCATGCAACTTACAGTGCGGCCATGGAGTTCGCCCTGTCAGGTTTCGGCTTGCATACGAGCGTTGAGTATGCCTCACCTGCTACTGCAGGTCTCAATCTTTTGAGACAGGCGGCGGTTCTTTCAAGGGCTGATCAATGATGGTGTGATGACTGGCTCTCGTGTTTCCGCACCTAATTCGGGTCCCTCTACTCGTATCCCGGGCTTCTTGCACTGCACCTGATGCATGATCTCTTCAATTCAGGCGCTAAGAGCGACATGGGTTGGGCTCGATCACCTACAAGCAATCGCATAGTCTACGGTCTCACCGCCCGCACTCTGCCCAAGAAAGAATTGCTGGCCGGGCCTTTAGGAGGTTTCGTTTAAGGAAGTCTTAGCTTGCTTTACTTATCGGTAGGCTCCACTCGCGTCGGTGCAGGAGGAAGAAGCCAGGTAGCCTCGAATTGATGACCGATGACGTTACACGAGTGAGTACAGTGTTCCATTGTATAATCAAAATCTCCCTTTTGTGGTAAATGCTTCCGTAATAGTCCATGCATTGTCCAAGGTCCTAGCAACCACGAATTAACGCGCTTCCCAGGAGCCATTTGAAAGTTCGGCACTAACTATAGCAAAAGTAACGAGAGCAGCTGTCTTGAAGTCGAGAAAGCCGGCGAAGGTACTGCCCGTCGGAACGGGACCTACTACAGCCAGAGCTTCATCTCTGTTCAAATTAGGTCAAACTATCATGGGTCCGAGAGTAACTTGCGACTCGTCCTAAGGGGGCCGTTCCAATTGTCCAATCACACAGTTTGAAAAAACCTGGATTCACGGAGGCAATATTCATGTAGATTTAACTCATCAAGCCGACAAGATCGATCTGCAGGGTGCAAACTACTTCACAGAGATAACCGCTGGGCTGGCAATGGCGAAGAACCTCGTCATGCACCCGAATACTGACAACGCCCTTTCCCGGTGCAGATTAGTTTCTTACTACGTCATCCCCAATGCCTTGGGTTCATTCGGTAAGCTGATCCTATCCCTACGCTTTTTGGGAAGTACAAAGTCTGCTGATCTACAGTCATCCTCAACGTGATCTGTACTTGCCGGTACGCAGTGCAGATTGTTGTATTTTATTTGCTTGGCGTCTTGGGCTGATGACTGACTTCATCTACCCCACCAAAATGGCTGCCAGGACCGGAAAGTCCGGTCATCAAACGACAGAGCCTGCGACAGCTATGTCTTCACCGAAAACCAGGAAATTATAGCGAGACAATCATCCTGATGCCCTATTGCAATGGTGTGCCTTGCGCAAACAATTCCGATTGCGCAAGGCCCCTTGGATCATTTGGGAGGGGCGGGGGTGAACTAGCCTTCCTTTTTTCACACTAGCAATTCAGCGCCTTGTCACCGAGTCCCACCATGGCAGCAACGGTCTTCATTGCCCTACTGAAGGATTACCTACATAGTTGCATCAACGGCTTTTACTGCTTTAGCAATCTAAGTTTGTACACCGCTCTCGCTCCATTCTGGTTCCAATGAAGTTTGGTGACGGAAACATCATGTTGGTTGTAAATTCGGTCATCCACACATCCTTCAAACCACACAAAATCAGTCGTGCATCGCCGATGCGTTTGGCTAGATCCTTCCGCAGCCATAGATCTTCGATCCAGGCACCCGTGAGGATGACACCGGCGCTGTATGCAATCGAGATCCCCAACGCCGACGATGGAAAGCAGGGAAAGCGCAATGCCGTCGCATCATGTATGATGCAGGTTGCTCAGGTGGAACTTCGCTACCATCAAGTGCTGATCCGCACGCGTCTTTCGTACACTTGTTCCATGCCCGACAGGTCTTCCGCAATGAATTCTGGCTTCAAAAACCCACCCCAAGCGATTTGATTTGGCGGTTGAATTTTCCCTCTAACCTAAATGAGCAAATCTGTAGTCGCCTGATTTTGCCAGATTCGCATCGGTTTTGAGCCGCAATCATCCAATCATGTCAGCAAGGATATCCCAGATCCCCTTCCCCTGTCCATATCATATTTTCCAAACTACTCGGTCCGGTACGATTTCAGGCCGAATCTGGTCCTCTAAAAGAGAGTGTCACGAAAAATACACTAGTCTCCTGAAGTACATCCCCCGCCCCCACAGCCACTCGAAACTGGTATGTTTGAACAAGAGCCAGCGCAAAAACCTCTTTTCTGACTCTCAAGAAACCGTAAGAGATTGTAGGGTACGGCGGAACCGAGCAGATTTACTCATAACAAACATATTAGAGAGGACCAAGAGTAATTGCCTTGGATGGCCGAAAAGAATACTATCCTATTCGCCAACTTGCGCCCTTGTCTACAATAAGTCCTGGAGAATCCCACTACACGTTTTGTTATTGTACTTGACAAGATTGTACGCTCCAGCCCCAGCAGATCAGCAGATCATAAGGTGCTGCAGGTCAGCATGGAAACGCATGCTTCTCAGCTCAACCCCACCCTTGGTCCTTTCAAAATGGTTGGCTGTCTTTGTCATTCATCTCCGCCGCCCCTTTTTGCCACGGTGAAATGAATGATCCGAGCGTTTCATCTAATGGTACAAATTCCGTGAAATGCATGGCTGGATTCTTGATCCCTACTGGAGACAGTCCCAGCCAAAATTCTCTTTCCCGGATCGATCTCTCAGCTTGAGTGTTCTGCCACCTCTCCCGGTCACTCACAAGCAGCCTGTCCACTCTAAAGACAGACCTCTACTCCCACGTCCCCGGATGCCACTGCAATTTCATCTTGCCAATCCACCCAAAAATGCCGTAAGTTCCCGACAACAATCCTTTCCCTTTGCTCTTAGCTGACCCCCATCTTTCCACTATTTATAGAGCCGAAAAGCCCCGCAATACCAATGACACGACTCATCGAGGCACACAGCCGAAGACCCAGAACAAAGTAGTCAAAGGACCCGCGGCACGATTAGAGCTTAACAGCGAAAAAGTGTCAATGAAGAAGCAGATTGAAGGCTACGCAGAGAAAGTGGAAGAGAGATATAACCAGATCGCGGCGCACCAGCGGAATACTCACACATTTGCCGAACTTGCAAGTAAGCTGGGAGAGTGGGAAGAAAAGATTGATGGTAAGGGGAAATAAAAAGGGTGCCCGTGCGCTTGTTTTGGAACGGGTTTTAGGAGCACGATGATAAAGACGTCGAAAATTTGGGCTGCTATGGGCTCTTTTCTTCAAGTAGGAACAGGCTGCCTGATTGTAAGTCTTGCATTCCTCGTGCTCGTCATCCTCGATGGTCATTGCCTATCGTGCTAGTCGCCCTAGAAAGCTAGACTAGAATAATCAAACATCGGATTGTACTTCCTGGGATATCTGATGTGAAACGAGATTGTAAAAACCAGCAAGAATAGCCAGGTGATGATAGAGCCGCCCAGCGCTTGGACTCTCAGCAGTCGCTTTCTTATACCAGAATCGTGCGATTTTGCTCCATAATTCACGGTGCCTAGGCTCATGATCCCCGATGACGATATGATATCTCCCCGAGTCCCCTAGAGTAGATGGTATCCGATCCTCTGGCGAGTTGGGCACTCGTTGCAGGGCTGAATCCCTGAAACGAGTGCCCTGCCAACGGATGGGATAAATTCATCATTTCAACAAAGGGTCTACAGAGAAGTACCTGGACATTCGATCCAAGTATCTTCAAACATCGACACGGTTTCTTAGAGAAGAGCCATCATTCAGTAGGTTTTCACATACTTCGAGCTTACAGGACGTCTGTGTCGCAGAACTTTTGGAAGACGTGGATTTCACGGCGCCACATCCGAGCTGGCATTGAGTACTTAGCAGCAAGTCTGCTCAACGTAGGGCTGATAGAAGGGTGCTGTGAAGCTATGAAAAAGTCATGGTGTTCGTGAAGTAATTGCTTTTGTACAACATAGGGTAACTGCCGTTGATGATGCTCCGGTTTTACCTTCTTCGTTAGGGTCTCTCATTCTTCACGCCGTGAAGCTCCTATTGGGGGCTCGCTACTTTGTCAAGGGATAGATTTCCCTTAGTCTGAAGGTATAGCATACATAGCTCTCTCGAGAAGAGCCGTGCTTAGCTCGAGGCGGCATAAGACTCGGTACCTTGGTAAGCCGCAGTACAAAATACATCGTGGCGGTGTGTGTATCTTGCACCGCCAATCGCCAGAGTTGGTGGTAACCCCTGCCGGAACACCTCATCAATACCCACTGCGACATTCTGAGAAACAGTTCATCGGCCTCGAAAGGTCTCAGACGGTTCACTTCAAGCAATTCCAAGCCACACTGTAAGCCTGCAGATCACCGTTAGTTCTTCATCTGCAGATCTGATCAGACTCCAGACGCCTGGAAATGAAAAGTGCAGGCTTAAGCGATATTCACTGACCCCTCAGGCCCTCCCTACCAATCGCTCTCGGCTAACACGTCGCTTGCCGCCTCTTGCATCCAAAGTTTCACAATGCGCTTTGGCGATTTCTCAAAGAAGGTCCGGCTACCACGCTGTCCGGGTTCTTCTTGGTCAAGTTCTCCACAATGGCAGCTGCATTGGATTATGCTGCGGCGTTACTGTCCCCTTTCGGTATCAAACAGAGGACGCGTGTGCAGTCATGACTGCCGGATACTTGTCCAGAGAAGGTCAGGGACATCTTCTGACAATGTTGCGTCACCAAGATACGCTTCTTTCGATGCTGGAGACCACTCAATGATCCTATACCACGTCCTCAGACTTACCTACATGATCAAGCCATTAGGAGTCTTGTAGCTGCCTTAATCCCTCTTCAGGCCTTGGGTATGGTGGAAAAATCGATTGCGCTGTCAACCGCCGAGCTGTTTCCAACTCCATGTCTTTAAATTTTCCTGGTTTGAGTTTCCACTCTGCGTAGGTTCTTCCTATTGTCATTCATGCATCAATCCGTGGGTGTATCGGTACATTCTTGCGTGTAAGGACACAGGGCTGCCTTGAAGTTCGTTCTGGGGTCAGGTTTCGGGGTAGTGGGGGTGTGGGGGTGTGGGGGAGCTTCCCCCCCTTTAGGGCTTTCTAGGAGAGTGATTCCCGAAGTACGCAATAAGCTGTCATCACGGGTGTAGTAGAAGAGAAGATAATCATCTGCGATGCGTTGAAGATCTGTTCCTACTAAAGCCTTTCTACTCTTGCCTTTAGGTGACTTTGATTAGTGTATCTACGTCCATAGGCTGCGACTTAATGAAACGAAGGATCCAATGTACGGCTCCGGGGAAATCCAATTGACCCTACCCTTCTCTCGCATCCCTGCGCCACATGTTTTGATTGCGCACCTTCCATCTAGATCCGTGGCAACCGAAGCGTTTCCTGCCTTATCATTCGTCAGTGCTAGGACAAATGGCCTGTCCAAGGGCCTCGCAGACACGTTTCTTGACCGCCCAGGGAACGAGTGCGTCTCTATGCCCGACTTTGTCTAGTCAGAATGCAACTCCAGACTGTCAGCTCGGGGGAACCGTTAATGCCTAACATCATATGCCTGCACTAGACCGACTTTTAATGTCGACAGGCTATGACTTGATCAAACGAAGGATCCAATGTATGGCTGCAGGAAAATTCAATTGACCCTACCATTCTCTCGCATCCCTGCGCCACATGTTTTGATTGCGCATCTTCCATGTAGATCCGTGGTACCGCGAAGCGTTTACGGCCTTGCGATTGGTGTGGGGACAAACTGTCTGACCCACCCAAGCCAAGAGGTTCCCAAACGACGCCAATAAGCTGTCAACACTGGGTTCGTGGAGAGGATAATCATGTGCGGTGTGGTGAATGTCAGAAGTCTCTTTCTAATTTCGGGTCCTTCTCTTTTTCCTCTCATGCACCCTCCTTCCTGATATTTTCGATTATTTTTATCTTTCGCCGCCTCTGTTCAAGACAAGACGTGGAATACTCGCCCTAGATTGTTGATTGTACCGTACCAGAATCAGGATTCAGCGGCGTGGGCAGCCCCGTGAAAGTTGACAGGGGTCTTAATCCTCCGGAATCCATTAAACACTTGACACTGACCACTCACAATATACCAGGCTCAGCAATCCTACGATTTATATTCAGAGGCCATTGCCTTCTTGGGATCTAGCAACAAATTGCCTTGTAAAAAAAATCAGTGATTTAATACATGCTTTTGTTCTGACCGGCTGGAAGTTGGATTTATCCATACATGGCAAGTACATTGTATTTAATTCTTGGCGTTCTGGGCGAATAGCCAGGCGAAGATGGAAATTGAAGCCACAAGCCCGCAGACTGGATCTGCCGGTAAATACGAAACACAGCTTTGCAGTAGCAGTAAAAGATGGACATAATAATGTGCGTATCGTACAATGTGCGTAAATTAAGGTGCGACGCTTAGTTCATTGTCATTGCGCCTGATTACACTTCGGTCTCGGTTCGCATTATTTCCTGATCAGCAACTCTCAAATTGCGAACCTACCTATGCACTTGCTTAGACATCAGCGTCCAACATTGCTTCCAATACGAACGAAAGAGTAATTGAAACCTATACCATCCCCCTCTTCTCCAGCATTCAGGCATCCTCTCAGTGCCTCTCGTCGCCATCCCTGAGCACTCGAAGACCCGCGTTGACGCTGTGGGCCCCGCACATCACCGCCAAGCCAACTTTCAATACCATACAAATATGCCGTCTGTCCCCACAAAACCCCCCATGTCTTCCTGGATCTTGGCTAACGGCTCATGTGCCCCCTAGGGAAAAGTACGAACCTCATCACTCGACCTCCCAAGCCTCGCCGGGCAATAAGAAGCTCAAGGCACCCCAGTTGAAAGAGTGGTATAAGACGCAAGAGACACACGAGCAGCTAGCAGTAGGGAAAAAGACGTCGCGATCTTTTGCTAAGACTCTAGGCTTTGTAGAAGAGATGGAGAAGAAGGTTGATGGCAATGGCGAGGGTAGAGAGGATAAAGGACACTGAAAGAGAAGGAGATAATGGGGGAGGAAGGGATAGGTGTCGAATCGTGGATATCAAGTTGGAAGTGATGTTGAATAGTAAGGCTTGGCGCTCGGTGCTAGTCTGACTGGCTATTGTGTGAGAAGCACTGTCATTACCCTCTGAGTACGAATGCAGGAAGATACAATTTGAACCTAGTGCTTTTCGCGATGGGAAGTAGCGAGTCAATTGCGGGTTTGACAGTGGTTCTGATGCTCTTCTCATCTTGGTCTTCTTCTCCGCTGATGTCGCACCGCGACGGGCTCTTGTCCTCTACCTTCATTCACATGTCTTTCACACTGGTACTCTGGAAGTCGATTGTTTGGAATGTACTACCTCGGGTTCCATCTCCCCTGGCTCCTCTCCAGTTTCAGCACTACGAGGGCAAAGTCCGGGGCAAAGTCCGATCGACGCCTCCATCTTGACTGCAACATCGACAGCAAGGCAACTAGGTGCCTTGTTGAAAGATTGGGACATGATATCAGCATTGGTTGCACGCGGCGGCGCAACTGTGGGTCGTGAAGATAGGTGTCGTTGTGAGGAAGTTGATCTTGTAGTTTGGATTGCCGCGGAAGCCTAAATTGTTCGGAAGCGACTCCGGATTTTTTTTGCCCCAGAAAAAACAAGGCTCTGCGCAGCATGGCACCCAACCACGACAGAGCTAAAATGCAGTCAGTTTAAAACTTAAGACTGCACTAATATCTTTAGTCTTCAATTTCAGAGGCACTGTTGAGTTGATTGCTACTGATCTTATAGTGTCGTTATATCTTACTATTTTCTGTAGTAAGGGAGCTTGACTAGAGAAGAGTATGAGATAGCCCACGAACAGACATGAGATACCTCAGCGTCAATCACATGTGCTGCTGATTATTCAAACAGTGCGGACTAAACACATTTGGGGGGCGCTAAGACTTTAACCTGGCTACATTCTAGTGGCGTTCAACCTCTTCGGCAAACTCCGCCTCACGAGGTTTGGTATCATAAGTCGTTGGACACCTACTCGCCAAGCCCTGCTAAGATGTCTAACGTCTTATGATACCGACCCTCGTCAGTGGGAATTGGAAATTTAAGGTTTTCGCCTGCTTACCACCTTACCAAGATCTTTCTCGGATAATGGTACTTCTGAAAGATCGGGTGGGTTACCTGGACAATGCGCTTACACATAGTGCTAGAGCCCGGAAGTAGCCCCTAAAGAGTGCCCTTGGAACTTTCTGCTATAAGGTCGTCATCCGAAAGCGCTTCTTAGCATGTTCAGGACCGTCGGTGCAGACGTAATAGTACCACGCATTAAGCTCACCCCTCACTTTTGGCGCCGACCTCCATACTTTCAGTTGCTACAATTCAACAAGAATAAATTGCGTGCTCGATATTTCAGTCCTAATTTTTTTTTTTTTCATTTCACTCGCTCTAGAATCTCATCAGAATGGAAATTCAGTCCTTGTAGAGAAACTCGACTTTACGTCTTGCCCTCGGTTCCGACCTTGCTGCAAAAGTGCTCGGGACACACCAAGGTGCTAGCATCAACCCTAGCTTGAGAGAATCGAGCAATACAAATAGATAGACCCCAACGTCCCCAAAGGTTCAAATGGAATTTTACTAGGTCCCGGATGATGTCGCTCAAACTATTCGACAAGAAGTCGACGAGAGCTTGAAGATGTAGATGGATGTTCTCTACTTCCTCACTGTATATGACTTTGGCCACGCTCCAGACGCCGATGTTGCTTTTAATTAGGCTGGTGGCTATTTGAAATCGGGCGAACATTCGCATTAGATTTGTGTTCAATATCTAGGTGAACCTTCAGACCGGGGATTCTCCTCGAGCTTCACGCAGCGTTCTTGATATTCATCACAGCTCCATTTCAACCACACACTCTCAGCTGTCTTCATGATGCGTCAGAAGTATTAGCCACTACGAAGTCCTCTAAGAAAGTATTGCGCCTGATGAAGCCTTTCATGGCCAGCGCGTGATCCCTAGAGACAGCATGCTTAATAGACGGTGGGAATGATAGAGCATTCCCCGCAGTGAGATGGCTAAAATCGTTAAATGACCATTGCATTCTATCCGCTCACTACTTGACGCACTTTACACGTCGGGCTATGTAATTACGCAAAGAAAATGCTGAAACGCTGTCACCGCTACTA
>JAEUBB010000213.1:43798-61661 GCA_018257885.1 Parmelia sp. 050094 | reverse complement strand
CTATCTATTATTATTATAAGCGAATATAATTAGTATAATTAAAAAATATAGATATATTATTATTATTAATTATACTAGTTTTTTTTATTAATAGCGAACGTATCTATATAATTATTATATAATAATAATAATAATATACTAAAATTAAGAGATCTTTAATATAGCTATAATAGACTATAAGAATTTACTCGCTTATATTTAATATTAAATTAATACTTATTATATTCTTATTATTAATATACTTATATATATATTAATAATATTATTATTTATTTTATAATTTTTAAAGATTATATTAAATACTTATAAGTAGTTTTAAGCCTTTTTATTAAATTTAATATATTAGTTAATTTAAAAAAGATCTTTATTAACTACTTTTTTATTAAATTATTAAATTAAAAGATTAATTCTTTTAAATTAGCTACTAATAAAGAAAAATTTAAAGTAATTATTTTATTAAAATTTTTATATATTTTAAATATCTTAAAGTATTATCTAGGTTTTATTAATTAATTATAATAATTTATAAGCTATTATATCTTTATAATTAAGTTTTTATTAAATTAAAAAACTAAACTTTTTATAAAGATCTCTTAATTAAGATAGTAGTATTAAAATTACTTTAAATATATATATATTAAGAACTTTATAAATAAGAAGATACCTTAGGGAGACTACGTGATACGGGTATATTACGTGAGTGTTAAGTTATTGCTACGGTCATGGTTCAGATGAGTGGTATGTTAGACTTAATGTTTCTAACTGCCTGAGAATCCTGTTAAGTACAGAGAATACTAGTACTAATATGGCTAGCCATGGCCTAGCTTCTTAGATAGCTTCCTCAGTCTAGTAGGTAAGTACTAAGGGCCTAATAAAGGCCTTATTGCGGAAGCCTTCCCTAGGGCCCTAGGGTTCTATTATAGTAGTATACTATAAACAAAGAAAAGCTATCGCCTCGATAGCTAGATATTAAAGTAGAATATTAAAGAGTTATAATTAGAAAGTCTTTCTTAAGTACTAGATTCTTAGGAGTTTTCTATATTTTGTTAAGAAGTTATTAGCTAGTATAGAGTACTATCTAATTAATAAGGGCCTTATTTCCTCGGAATTCTGACTATAATTACTCGTTAAGGTTCTTCGATAGGTGCTAGAGTAGCTTAGATAGATACTAGTATAGCTTAGATAGTAGACGATTAAAGTTTTAAATCTAGCCTTTTTTATTTCTAGTTAATTAAGGTCTAGCGATATTTCTTATAATCTTTAATAAGTTTTAAGATATTAACTAGCTATACTCTAATACGCTATTAATTATCTTTTAGTTTATAATCTTTTTATCGTATTAGATATCTATTATTCTACTTATTTATAATTTACTTAACTTTTTAAGACTTCTAAATAATAATATCTCTATTTATATAGACTAACTTAGACTTTTTTAAAATAGATCTACTAAAGAAATTAAAGTTTAATAAAAGTACTAGTTCTAATATAGCTATAATAATAACTAGGTTATATATTAGTATATAGATATCTCGAGTTTATAAGTAAGATATCTAATTTTTTAAAGTATCTTAAAGAGTCTTATATACTATTAATCTAGCTTTCGTATAATAGCTATATTAGCTAAAATATTATAACTCTTATAAAGATAAAGAAATATATAAGATTCTTTCTTTAAAAATATAAACTTATAATACTTATTATAATAGTATTTAGTAAATATACTAGTAAATATTAATACGTTAATAGTACTAGTATATACTATATAAGACTTTTTAAATAGAAAGAATATAGCTATAATTAAATTTAAAGACTAATTAAATTTAAAACTATATATAATTTTATTAGTAAAATACTTAATAGTAGTTAAAATACTAGAGTTTAAAGTTACTTATAAGATAAATAAGATATAGAATTAATATTTAGTATATTTTAACTTTATTATAAAGAATTATAGTATAATCTCTACTATTTAATTAATACGCTTACTTTATCTATTAGTTTAAGAATAATAGGCTATAAAATATAATAGCTTTACTTTAAATAACTTAAATAAACTTATCTATAGCTTAAATAAGAATTTTAAATTATAATTTAATAGAATAATTTTAAATAAGCTTTAATCTTTTAATTATAATTACTTAAGAAGTCTAATAGTCTATTATAATATTATCTAAATAGTTTTTCTAGATACGAAGATAATTCTTTTATTAAACTTATAAGTAATAGATATTATATAATCTAATTTCTCTAATATAAGAGATATAGCTAAAATAAAGTTAATTATTAATATATAAAAGAATATTGAAGATGTTAGAATCTGGCGATTAGTCAGCGCTAAGGCGCTAAGGTACTAGTATTACGTAATGTTAGTATTTTAGATAGATTGTACTTTTCTATATATAGTATACTTAGAATAATATAACTAAGTATTCTATCTTATATTTTAATAGATTATAAGCCCGGGCTCTACTCGATATTATTATAGTATAGTATAACCTTTCTATCTATTAATAATCTTTAGTAGTAATAATACTCTCTACTATATTATCGCTACTCTTTCACCTTTATAATAGCTCGAATAGAGCTCGAAGATATATTTATTATTAAAATATATATACTATAAAGACTTAATCTATACCGCTATTATAAGTACTTATATAATTAATACTAAGTATTATATATTACTAAAGATATATATATTATATATTAATTTTAACTTATACTTACTATAAGTATTATAATTTAATATATACTTACTCTCTATTATAAGTATTAACCTCTTAGAATATAGAAATTCTATATTTTTTAAATAATTAGAGATAATTATTTTAAGCTAAATAGCTATAATTTATATACTTTTAAGCTAAGAGGATACTAATAAATATATAATTCGCTAAGATTTATATTTTTATAGCTTATTTCTATTAAAGATAAAATAAAGTATTTAAAGATTTAATTATCTTATAAGTATTACTAATAATACCGTTATAAGTATAAAGTCTTTATATTATAATACGCTCGTAATTATATAGCTAAAAGATTTCTAAAATATATTAGCTTCTCTATATAGAATACGCTAAGAATAAAAGACGATATATTCTTATTTCTATCTTATTATACTAAAAATCTAATAGTAAGTAGTTAATTTTTTAATATACTAATTATAATAAATCTTATAATAGAGACTAAAAATAAGTTTAAAACTTCTTAAATTTTTAATTAATTATAAAAAAAAATTTCTCTATCTTATATATTTAATATATTATATATAGAATAAATTATTTTTACTATAATAAAAAATAGAAGAGAATCCTCTATACTTAAGTACTTTATAAAGATTAATATTAAAGTTAATCTCTATAAGTAAGTAAAATAAGATAAATAATCTTATAATCTATTAAGACTAATAATCTTAATTAGAATATAATTTCGTTCTCGCTTAAAACTAGTAAGCTCTATTATAAGTTTAATAAGAGTACTAATTAGCTATAAAAACTAATAGTACGATAACTTAAAAGATAGAGTTTTATTAAAAGCGTCTTTATTTATAAAGCTAGATATTCTTTTATTAAAATTTTATTCTTATAAGTTTATTTTTTCTAAGTCTCTTATTAAGTTTATAACTAAACTTATATAGTTTATAAAAATATTAATTCGAGTATACTATATAAATCTCGATTTAAGAGAGTTATATAAATAAAGATTAAAACTATATTAAGCTAATTTTAAAGCTTTATAAAACTTTTTATTTATACTTAAAATTCTCTTATATCTTTTAAAGTATAATAGTAGTAATAATAAATACTTTTTAAATTTTTTTACTAATTTTATATTAACTTTAAAATAATTTACTTTTAAATTTTTACTAGATTCTATTTTAAGGGAATAAAATCTTTTTAGCTTTTATATATAATTATTATTACTAATACTATCGACTCCGCTAACTTTAAGAAGCTCTAAGATCTTAGAGATTTAGATTATAAGCTCTAAATCTTAAGTTTAAGTTATATTTAGAAGTCTATCTTCTTAATAAAATCTTAAACTCTAAATTTTAAACTAATATTTATTATATTTAAAGATATAAAGCTTTTAGCTAATCTAAGCTAGCTTATTTATATTAAGAAGCTTAAAAATATCTTTAATTATTAAAAATAAAAACGCGAAATATAAGACTTCTTTAAAATAATAAATCTTTAGTACTATATAAGTATTAATACTATAATATTTATTATATTTATATTAATTAAAGCCTTCGCTACTTTAATACTAACTTTAGAAATTATTAAAGTAGATATAGTAAAGTAGATTAAGAACTACTTTAAAATTTATATTATAATAAGAACTTATTATAAAAAGAATTTTTATAATAAAATTAAAGATTACTTTAATATTATTAATATTTAAAAAGTTTTAAAATTTTATAAATCTTATAATTTTAATATTTTTAACTTTATAATCTATAAGTTAAAGTCTTTTATCTTATTAATTTATAAAAATAAATTATAGTTTTATATTAATTATTTTATTAAAGTCTTATATAAGTTTAAAAACTAATTTAATAAGATTCTTTTTATTACTAATAAGAATTAAAAGATTTATTACTTTTATAAGAAATTAAATATTTAGTATAACGCGTATTATAAGTAGTATAATTAGAACTATAATATCTTTAATAATAATAATTAAGTTAAGTTTATACTAAACTATATTATAACTTATTTTCTTAATATTATAGTTAATTTTATAAATTTTATTATATCTTTAAATACTATCGCGCTAATAGCTATTATTAGTAGCGCTCTTAATTATACTATTTAAATTATTATCGCTCTTATTATTATTAAAGATACTAATAACTCTAAGTATTAAATTTAAAAAGATACTAATTTTAGTAACTTTTATATTTTTATCTATATAGTTAAATATTATATAATATATAAAAAGAACTAATACTTCGCTATAAAGTATAATAGATAAAAGAAGTATAAAAAGAATAAAGAGTATAATAATAAAAAAAATTATAGTAATCGCGATTATAATATTTATAATAAAAGAGATTAAGATAGAGATAACTCTTATTCTAACTTTAATATTAAAAATAAATTTAAAAAAGAGTAATCTTTTAAGATTAAAATAGCTATTATAATCTCTTAATCTTTAATTACTTATTATTTTATAACTTATATTATTACTACTACTACTCTTATTACTAGTAGAACTTTCGAGTTAAGTTCTAATTTATTTATTAATTAGATATAAACTATTACTTTCTTTATAATAATAATAATATTCTTACTCTAGCTTTAAGATTACGTTTATACTTAATATTTAATATATAACTTTTTAGTCTTTTAGATCTTTAAGACTTTTAAACTATCTCGCTTAATTAATAGATTTATAAATAGTTAAATAGCTATTAAATTTAATAATATTAATATTAATTATAATATTATTAATATTAAGTATACTCTAAATCTTTATAATATTTAGTTTATATTTAACTATAACTATAATCTAATCTTTAAAGAATAATTAGAAGAGTAAGACTTCTTTTTATTCTTTATTCTTAAAGAAATAATCTTTAAAAAGTAGTATTTCTTTTTTAAATATATTATAAGTTATTTATATATATTTAATACTTAGAGGAAGATCTTTCTAGCTTTAATAATTATTAATAGAGAGATTTCTACTTATAATAAGTTTCTAGACTTTATTAATAAGTATTAAAGTTCTAAATTAAAGATTTAGATTAATAAAGAAACTCTACGTATATAATACTTTTATTATAATTACTTAAGTATTTAGAATCTTAAGAAACTAGCTAAGATATATATTAAAATAAATCTTATTATTTCTTTTTTAGGCGATATTTATAAATTCTACTTTATAGTAAGCTTAAAAGTTAAGCTATATAAATAATATATTACTTTTAAATATTAAGAGAATAATTTAATTTATAATAATTTTTAAGATCTATTTAAAATTTTTTATAATAGATTTATCTTTATAATTATCTTTTTTAATAATAAAATCTTATACTTAGATATCTATCTTCTAGTTAATAAATCTAGTAATAATATTCTTATTATATTTAAAATATTTCTTAGTAATATAGAATATAGTAACTATTAATATACTTATCTTTATATTAATTATAATACTAAATTTAATAATTATAAAATAGAAGCCTTTTAACTATTTAATAATATTATTTAAAAAGATATTATATTTAAAAAACCTTAAATAAATAGAAAATTAGAGTGTTTTAATAATATAATTTAATATAAAGCTAGCTCTATACTTAAAGAAAGCGACTTATTTTAAAAATATTAAATAGAGTTTATTTAAATAGCTAATAAGCTTTATAATATTTAATTAATCTCTAATTATAATATAATATTATATAAAGTTAGTTATAATTCTTTTCTTAATATATTCTACTTATATAGAATTAGTTAAATAGACTTTTACTAAGTAGTCTTAAAGAGTACTAAATAAAAAAAGTACTAGAATCGCGCTATTAAAGAATAGCTTATAAATTATAAAGACTATAACTATTAAATACTTATAGTTAACGATAAAATTAGTATTATCTTAAATATTAAATAGATTAATAACGTTTTTTCTAAATTTATCTCTTTCTAATTAGATAAGAAGATCGCTAAGAATATTTAAATTAAGAAGACTTATAAATAATATAAATTTAATAAGTTTATTAATTATATTAATATAAACTCTATATTTAACTTAGTTTTAAAAGAGAAGTATTAATATATAACTTTATTAAAATAGAAGAGTATTAACTTTCTAAATACTATTAATATATTTATTATAAAGATAGTATTAGCTATAAGTACTATTAATATATCTATTATAAAGATAACGCTAGCTATTATAGCTAACTTAAGATAAGATAATAATATAGAACTATTATTATCTATATTTAGTAATAATACTCTATATAGAAATTTATCTCTTATATTATCTTTATTAATTAGGTCTACTACTTACTCTATAGATATTAGTATTTTAGATTTAAACTTAAATATTTAAAGACTCTTTAAGATCTTAAGAGCTTATAGAAATCTTATCTTAAATCTTTTAATATTACTAATAAAAGCTAGTCTATTAAAGTCTTATAAGCCTCGTATATATAAAAAAGCTATATTAAATATATATAATAAGATATATTAGTAGATAGCTATATAAGAGAAGATAATTTCTCTTATTAATAATAAAATATAGATTTTAAAAGATCTATCTTTAAATATATATATCTTAAAAGGTAGATAAATTTATAAGCTAAAGTATAGCTCTATAAAAAAGATTATTTAATATAAAGTTTACTAAGTTATTTAAGAATTTAAATAATAAGAAAGAATTAATTTTAATAAAATCTTTATCTTAATAGTTAAGTCTATAAGTTATAAGATTATCTTTACTTTAATTATTACTTTAGATTAGAAATTTAAGTAGATAGATATTAAAACTATTTTTCTTTATAATAGCGTTAAAAAGACTATCTATATAATATAATTTATTAATTTTAAGGCTAAAGGCTAAAAAGAAAAGATTTATAAGCTTAAAAAAATACTTTATAATTTAAAATAATTCTTTAAAGTTTAATATAATATTCTCTTAATATTTTTAAAGGAGCTAAGTTATAAGTCTATTATTACTAATTATTCTATATTTATAAATAATAAGACTATTATTATAATCTATACAAATAATATACTTCTTATTAGATTTAATAAAAAGGAGATTTAGTATATTAAGAAGAAGCTTAATAAGAAGTTTAAAATAACTAATTTAAATTTTTATATCTATTATCTTAAAATAATTATAAGTCGAGATCGCGCTAATTAAATTTTATATCTTAATTAAGTAGACTATATAGAAAAGTTTCTAGCTAATTATAATATATTAACTTTAATTCTAGCGCTTATTTTAATAATAAGTAATAAGTTTTGCGCTATTAAGAATAACTTTATAATTATAGATAAGTCTTATCTTATTTACTAATTTGTAGTTAAATTACTAATATACGCGATACTAAATACTCGATTTAATATTATATACGCCGTTTTAGTAATCTCTTAATACGTGTCTAACTTAAATAAATCTTATTAGAAGATAGTTAAACAGATTTTTTAATATCTTAATAATATAAGAGAATAATAATTAGTCTTTAAAGAAGATTTAAAGCTACTTACTAGCTATATAGATATAAACTAAGTAAGTAATTAAAATACTTAATATTCTACTTTAAAATATATCTTTAATATAGATAGTATAGCTATTAATTAGTTATTAAAATAATAAGCTATTATAGCGCTTTTTTTATACGAAGTTAAATATATTAAGTAGATATAGACTATTAAGAAGACTATATAGCTATAAAATCTTCTAAACTAACTTAATTTTAGTGTTAAATATATATAAGTTATAGTAATCTATTATAATAATTAGAAAGCTATAATATTTACTAAAAACTCTACTTTTTATTCTAAAATTAAGTATATTACTATTTAATAATATTTTATTTAAGAGAAAGTTATTAAAGATATAGTAGATTTAAAATATATTTCTACTAATTAATAGATTACTAATAGACTAACTAAGACTCTTAATAGAGATAAGTTTAAAAAGTTTTAAGCGCTTATTAATCTAAAATATCGTCTATAATTATATTTATAAGATAACGCTTACGTAATACTATTCTAATTTATTTAACTTCTTTATTAACTTTAGAGGAGTTATATATTTAAGAGAATAATCTTATTAGTTAAAAAATTTATAGATAATCTACTAAGTAATCTATAAAGTTATAGAGTTTTAATATTAGATTTTAATATTTACTTTCTTTACTTTATTAATATTTAATTCTATTATATTTTACTATTATTATCTTAATAGCTATTAAATCTTTAAAGCTTTTTTAGAGTATTTATTACTATTATATACTACCGTTATATTACTAATATACTATAATACGTTAAAGTTATACGCCGAAAATAGTTATTATAGTTTATTACTAGTTCTCTAGATAACTCCTATAGGGCCTTATAGCTAATTATATATATATTAGAGTTTTTTTATTTAATTACTTATATAGAACTTCTATATATATTCTTTAATCTTAATTTTATTAATTATTAATATATATTTATTAAATTTAAAATAAAATCTTTAAAATACTACTTTTAAATATAGCTTTTTTACTTTATTTACTTTAATATTATTTTTTAGCTATATCGACTACGTTTCTATTAAAATTTAGTATATACTAAGTAAATATAAAAAGAAAAATTTAAAAAACCGTTTTTTAATAAAAGATAGAAAATTTATATAGATATTATAATTCTTTAAGAATTTATATAAAAGATATAATTCTTTATAAATATATTATATTAAACTTACTTTAGCTACTTAGTACTTATACTTATACTCGACTTTATAGTTAAGAGAGGTAGAGAATATAACTAGATATATATAAAGAGAAGTATTAGAATCTAATAGTTAGTTAGCGCTAAGGCGCTAAGGTACTAGTATTACGTAACGCTAGTATTCTAGATAGATCGCACTTTCCTGTGCGTAGTATACTTAGAATAATATAACTAAGTATCCTATCTCATATTTTAATAGAAGAGTTATAAATTAGCTATATTAATTTATAAAGTATATAACGATATATCTAATAGACTAAGTATTATAGATAGTACTTAAGATAGTCCCGAAGATAATAGGTTAAGCTATAAATATACTAAGAATCTAAGATTCTTTTATAGTATTATATAAACCCTAGATAGTTAGTAGTTATATATATAATATTAAGAATATCTTTAACTACTGCGTTAGATATATATAAGCGCTTTATCTTAATAGTCTTATTAATATAATAAATTAGTCTTAATCTATTAGAGGCTTTTAACGTCGCTTAGATAGCTATAGAAGTCTTTAGTAACGCTTAGTTAATATCCTTTAATAATTCTTAAAAAATCGTTTAAGTAGTAGTCGAAGTCTTTAATAATAAGAGCCTTAATATTATAGTAGAATTCGATTAACTAATAGAAGCTTTTAACGCTATTTAAATAACTCTTAATAACGTTTAGAGATCTTCGAGAGCTTCTTAGATTTAAGTATTCTTCTATAGAAAGGGAAGCTTAGTGACGTCCTTATCGCTAAATAAATCTTCTCTTTTAAGTATAAGAAGAATCTTCTTTTAGGTAGAATCTATAGTATAGTCTTTTATAATACGTAGCTTAAAGTTCTCACTTATTTTAATTAAAGTCGTAGTATAGATATAGCTAATATAAGAGTTCTAGAAATACTTAAAAGTCTTTAAAGCCTCTTAGCTAGTAATATAAAGCGTATTAAGCTTAGTATAATAAGGCTGAGAGATACTAGTACTATAGTTAATACTTATTAGATAAGAGAGGATATCGAGAATAATGTTATATTTACTAAATTTATATCTAATATCTAAATTAAAACGCTAGAGATATTAAGATACTCTTATAAGCCTAAGATTTAATCTTATTATAGACGTTAAGAATAGCGAGGCTTACTTAATAATATCGATTATAGTAGAATAATCAGTATAGACGATAATACGATACTTTAATAACTTAATAAGATATTGAATCTTTTAAATAGCCTATATAAGTCTAGCTATCTTAAGCTTAATAGACTAGTAATTCTTTTTAATATTTATAAAAAGTCTACTTAGAAATATTATAGGTCTTATTCTAAAGCGCTTAGCTTTAGTTATATATTCTATAATATTAATATTAGATTTAAGAGAGGCTAAAGTTTTACTATTATATATAGCTTTCTTTTAGCTATAGTAAATTACTATTTTAAAGCTCTATTTCTTAGAGCCGTTAATATTAATATATAGAATTTAGTATAAGTTAAAATAAATTAAATAGTAAAGTCTATTTAATAGTTTCTAAAGAGTCTTAAAAATTACTAGCTTCTTAATAATAGAATTAATAAGTTTAGTAATTATTATAAAAGACTTTCTAATATATCTACTTTTTAGAGAAGGCTTTAATAGTTTAGTCTTACGATTCTATAAGAACCTAGCGATTTATATATATTAGATAATATAGACGTAGAGGTAGTTAATTATATTTAGATAAGTCTTAAAAATAGCTAGATTAAGTAGAAATTTAAGCTTATTAATTATCTTAAGCCGCTCTTAAAAAGTAAAGAGACTAAAAGAATTAATACGTTATTTTAGTAGCTATATATTAGAATAGTCTATAAATAACTTAAATACCTTAAGAACTACTCTAATAAGTTTAAATAAGATAAAGACTTATTACAGATAAGAGATATACTTTAATAGAGTTTTAAAGAAAATTATAATATTATTAATATAGCCTTTTATAAATTTTTTAAAAAGTCTTAATAAGCGATCTATTTAGCGTTATACGTAAGCTAAAGAATTATAATAGTTTATTAAGAGAATATTAAATATTTCTTATTCTTAATAAGTAATAATAATCTATTTAAAGTAATCTATAGACTAAACTCTCTACTAATAAAAGAATAAGATTTTATTAATATATATAATAAGCCGGTAGCTAGAGATAAGAGTAATAATCTTAATTTATAATAATAGAAGATAGATATCTTAAATAAAGATTTAATTAAGTTTTCTAATATCTACTATAGATCGCCTATAATTAATATCGTTAGATAGAGTCTTATATATAATAAAGACTAAGTAATAGAATAGAGTAGATTACTTTATAAACTTAAATCTTTTTTAGACTTAAAGCTTATTAAAGACTTTATTAACTATCGCTCTATTTTTAGTACTTAGTAAATAAACTTTAGGCTTACTAGTAATCTTTAACTCTTAGTTAGTATATAATAATATATATATTTAATTCTTTTAAGATAAATTTATAGATTCTTTATAATTATACTAGATCTTCTTAAATTTCTAGATAATAGCTACTAACTTAATAACGATATTAGATATTCTATAAATAGTTACTTTATTAGCTAGTATAGTCTCGATAGCAGTTATTAAAGGCTTCGAGTTAATAAAATTCTTATTAGCTAGTAGAGTAAAGGTCTTAGCTACTTAGATAGATTTATAGATCTACTTAAATAATTTTAGAGCTAAGTTTTAAGCCTCCTCGATATTTTTTAAATAATAGTAATTATTAACTTTAAGATCTATTATCGATCTTAGCTAAAGATTTCTTAATAGATAAATAGATCTTTTTAACTTATTATATACTAGTATAGTATAAAACGATAAGTCTACTATAGCGATAAATAAGATAATAGAGTAATTCTAAGAAGATTTAAATATAAAGTTATCTCTTACTAATAGATTAATATATTTAAC
Source organism: Parmelia sp. 050094 (assembly GCA_018257885.1). Classification (NCBI taxonomy): domain Eukaryota; kingdom Fungi; phylum Ascomycota; class Lecanoromycetes; order Lecanorales; family Parmeliaceae; genus Parmelia; species Parmelia sp. 050094. The sequence goes on along the minus strand of JAEUBB010000213.1, from coordinate 49,285 downwards.
TAAGACTATTAGCTAAATATATATAGAAATCGTTATTAGTCTTTCTAGTATAATATTTTATCTAATTAAGGGCCTTAATAATAGAGTTACTATAAGTAGAAAAGTAGTACTATAATTATAAATATAGTTAATACGCGTTAAGATAATTAAATTAATATCTTTAAACGCGAGAATATTTATATTAATAAGTATTTTTACTCTTAAATTATCTATAACGAAAGTTAGGTACTTAAGTAAAGATTTAATTAATCGGCTATTAATACTATAATAATTTAGTATATAGATACTAAAATTAATAAATTCTATAATAGTATAGTAATTTAAGTTAATTTTTTAAACTATAAGAGATAAGTTCTTATATAAAATTAAATAAGTTAATAACTATACTTATAGAAAGCTGCGATTAATTAGAATAACGGAGTATTTAGTATCTAAGTATATTAGTTCTAATCTTTAAAAGAATCTAATTAAATATTTAATTAAATATAGTATTAATTATAATAAGTATAATTAAATTCTACTTTTATACTTAAGTCTATATTAAAATTAATAATTTAAATATCTTCTTTTTTAGATATCTTATTAAATTAAGTTTTATCTAAATTAGAACTAAAGCTAAATTTAAATTAAATATTAATTTAAAAGTTTTTAATTTTAAACTCTTTCTACTTTTTTATTATATATATTATAGATTATTTTAAGTATATACGTATATAGCTATCTCTTCTAAGTCCTTAATTTCTAAAATATATTAATATATATAAAAGGCTTATTTGGGTTTATATTAAAAAACCTTGATTTTATATATATAGCTAATAATAAATTCGGAATTACTACGCTTTTAGAAAAGGTATATTAACTCAGCCCGCTAAGTCTTCCGGGCCTCCTTATTAAAAATTTATATAACTTATTCTTATACCTTAAAGAACTTTTATTTCTATAGCCATAATTCTTTAAAATTTAAATAAATTATAAAACTTAATTTGCGCTTTCTAACGATTCAAAAATCAAGAAATTCGGCCCTATATTAACGAAATACAACTAAGTTTAAATATCACTAGCTAGATCTACTTAGCAGGCCGCTTACTCAGCGTCTTAGCATAAACAAATAACTATCCCGCGTTTAATTCTTATTCCTTAAAAATCTGATACGTAGCTAGGAATCTAACAATCTACTTATTATTCAAAAAGAAGGCTACAGAGAAGGAAGGCAGCTATACTAATAACAGTATAGCCATCTATAATAAGAACGCAATCCCGCTCTCCATCCTCTTACAGCAAATTAACGCGTCAACCAGGTACCAAACCGTCAGCCAGATACCTAGCAATCTACTCAGCAATCAAGAAGAAGACTACAGAGAAGAAAGACAGCTATACTAGCAACAGTATAGCCATCTACAGTAAGAACACAATCCCGCTCTCCATCCTCTCACAGCAAGTTGACGCGTCAGCCAGATACCCAGCAATAATGACACATACCCACAACAATAACATACCCACGCCAGCAGTACAAGAGAAGGACAATACTACAAAGAAGAAAGACAGCTATACTAGCAACAACATAGCCATCTACAATAAAAACGCGATCTCGCTCTCTATCCTCTCAGCAAATCTAATACTCAGTCAGAAACTCAATAATCTACTCAGTCAGATACGTATTTCCCTTCCACCCAGTCAAGATCCAAACTGACGCGATATTACAAAGAAATCGATCAAAAACCAGACCATTACCAGTAAGAACGCGGTCTCGCTCTCTAGCATCCTATATCAAGAGGAGATCTACAAGTCATGATCAATTAGAAGCACTCATTGGAGCACTCATTGAAGCACTCATTAGAGCACTCAATAGAGCACTCATTGAAGCACTCAATAAAGCACTCATTAAGGGCACTCATTGAGAGCCAATAAGTACTTATTAAAACACTCAATAGGGCACTCAATGGAGCACTCAATAGAGCACTTATTGGGAGCCAATAAGCACTCATTGAAGCATTCAATAGAGCACTTATTGGAGCAGAGAGAGATTATCACTCACACCCAAATTTAGCCCTATTCAGTAGGATTTTCCCGGTAGCCAGTAGTTTAAATTAACTTCTATAAATTTAATTCATGGGCCTATACTTGTATATATATAATTATTTAAAATAAAAGAATTCGTTATATACTTAATATTTAAATAGTTTGGGCTATAAAACTAATATAGTAAAATACTACTAAGATAGTTCTTTTTTATAATTATACTTATAATTATAATTATTAGGCTTATTAGCGTACTATTTCTAAATATATTAATCTTTTTTTATTAATAATTTCTTCTCTAGCGATAATTCTTTCTTATTAATATTATTTTAATAAGTAATAGCTAATTACTACTACTCTAACTACTATTATAAAGAGTAATTTATATAAAATAAATTTAAATATTCTTTTTATAAATTTTAATAAGAGAAATAGCTTTCTTTTTAATTTTACTAGTATTTATTTAATAGAAAAGTCTAATCTAATCGCTATAACGAGTAAAAAGATTATTATTAAGAGACTAAATATAGCGAAGTAGCTCACCTATTAATAATTTATAATAAAGTCTTAAAAATAGATAGTATATATTATTATTATATAAACTATATTATTTATTAATTATATAAAGTATTTAATCTATAATAAGATATTTTAAATTAATAAGTAATCTTCTAAGATATCTAATTACGCTATTTAAATAATAATTAAAAATAACTCTAAAGATAAAATAATTTTAAAGATAATAAAGATTATTAATATTCTTATTATACGCGTTTATTCTAAATCTCTTAATATTTATTAAGATTATTAAGATACTTCTCGATAATAGTAATATCTATTAAAGTACGAAGATCTTATTTAAACTTATATATAAAACTTATATAAATATAGTTAATATAATTCTTAATAAACTTAATTTTAATAAATTTTATAAACTTAAAAATTTTATTTATATATTAATATATTAAGATTTCTTTTCTAGTATTTACTACTTTATACTTAATCTTATAAAGTAGAACTAGTAAGATAGAAGTCTTTATTTTAAAGCGCTTTATAAATATTTAAGTCTATTTATTATATAATATTATATTAACTAATAACGTTTTCTTATTACTACTTAATTTATTAAAGTACTATTTAATTATATTATCTTAAAGGTATTTAGCGATAAGTAATCTAACTTCTATATTAAACTATTATTATATATATATTTTAATTCGTTTAGTAAATTTATAGATATCTTTATAAATAATATACTTTTTAATATTAATTATATCATCTTTTTCTTTAATAGTAAAATTAAAGTAGCTAATTTTCTTTAACTTTAATCTTACTAAATATTTTATAAAATTAATAATAGATAATATTAATCTATTTTTATTTAAAAATTATACTAAAGATTAATTAAATACTTTAGTAATAATTATTTATATTATATTTTATAAAAGTATTAAAAATACTAAATCTTATAGCTATTAAATTAAAAATATTAACTTAGCTTCGCGTTTATTACCTCGACTATTATTTAGTACTATTAATATAGTTATATCGCTATTTCTAGTTAGTATATCGTTATCTATTATTAATAAGATAAAGAATAAAGATAATAAGTATAAAACTTTTATAAAAGTAATTATAATAGAGCTTATTAGATTAGATATTAAGAAAAATTTTTAACTTAAATATAAAGTTCTTTTATAAAATATTTTAATTATACGTATTAAAATAGAGAAATTAAAAATCTACTATTATTATATTATTAATTAATAAAATTTATTAAATTTAAAGATCTAATTCTAGTTCTAATATTATTTTTTTAAAGTTAAGATCTTAACTAGTAATAGATTTTCTATATAAGCTAAATAATTAACTAGATTATAAACGTTCTATAGAAACGCGCTAACGCTAAAGTAGCCAGATTTAAGAGCTTCTTATAAATAGAATATAATAGCGATTATCTTTCTATTAATTATACGAATTATTAATTTAATTAAATTATTATTTATAGGCTAATTAATCTAAGCGTAGTAGAAGTATTATAATTAGGTGATTTCTTCTCTATAACTTAGTAGCTAAATTGCGGAGGTTCTTATTAAATATAACTAATAGAACGGTATTTAAATTAGTAAATAAATAGTACTAATAGCTATAGCTAAGGTATTACTACTATTATAATACAGTATAGATTTAATAGTAGTAGAGATAGAATAGATAATAAATTATTCTATAGATAGGGCTAATATATGCTATGTTAAGCCGGCCTAATAGTCGGCCCGGCCTTCTATCAAAATATGCCCTAGGGGTACTCTGTAACAAGTAATAATTAGAATAATAATAAAATTCTAAAGATTATAAAGATAATAAAGCCTTTTTAACTTAATAATTATATTATATAAATTAGAGTTCTTTAGATACTTATTATAGTAGTTATTAACTACGTTCTAAACTCTCTTAAACTTATTATTATTAATATTCTATTAAGTAAGTATATTATTATTATTCTTTTATCTTACTTAGTATTATAGCTTATTATAATAGTATTAAGAGTCTAAAATATCTTCTATAATCTATTTATTATTCTTAAGCGTCTTAATTAGCTATATAGAAGGATTCTTCTAGCTAGATAAAAAGTCTATAAAAGTAAATAAGAGTAACTTAAAATTAAAGATAAAATAAATTTTTATTATAAAAGAAAGCTAAAGTTTATATATAGATTTTATAACTTTAATTATCTTAAAAGAGTCTTTATTTTTATTTTTAAGCTTCTTAAATAGATATATAGTTTTAATATTATAATTATTTAAAAAGATNTCTTAAATTTAATATTAAGATAATATTTATTTACTTATATTACTATACTCTTTTATATATACTTTAATTTTTTTTAATATATATAAGAATATTCTTTATATAATTAGTAATATCTATAACCTTAATAGTATTTAGATATTAACGAGTAGTTTTATAATTTATTAGATTTATAGAGAAGCTTATATAAGAATTAAATCCTTTATTAATAAAAAAGAAAGTTATTTTAATAAAAATTAATTAAGTATTATTATTTATAAACTTTATAATTAAAAGCTATCTAGCTTAATTATTCTATATATAATTATAATATATATATAAATAATATTTAAGATTCTAATTAGTATACTTTATTTATTTATTAGTTTCTAAATAGAATACTATTAATAATTTAGCCTCTATATTAAGTTATTAATAGAAGAACTTTTAAATAGTAGCTATAAATTATAATTCTTTATTAAAAATAATACTAAGTAAGAGATTATATAGTTTAAAAATCTTTTTTATAAATATCTATATAATAATCTCTATAGTAGTTTTACCTTTTTTAATAATATAAAGAATATAGTAATATTCTTTAATTAATTTATTTATTAAAATATAAATTAAGTTCTATTAATTTAATATTAAGAGCTTAATAATAAAGTTTATATTAATATT
>JAEUBB010000213.1:16006-36875 GCA_018257885.1 Parmelia sp. 050094 | reverse complement strand
TACTATATATATATATATATATATATATATATAGTAACAGTATTAAAAGTAGTTCTATTTAGAGTTATTAAGACTCGAACCCTTAAACTACTTTAATATAAGAAGAGTATTAAGAATAGTAAGTTAATAGCGTAAAGAGAAAATTATTACTATATTTTTCTCTAATATTATTAGAAAATTAATTACGTATAGTACTAATAGATTCTTCGCTAGTCTATAGTAAAACTAATATTCCGTTATTATTATAATATTATATTTAATTATTATTATAATAATATCCTCGATTTTAGGTTCTATAGAGGCTATTCCTTATAGATAGAAGAGTACTATCTAAATTAGAGAGATAGAGAAGTACTATCTAAACTAAGTAAAGAGGTACTACTTAAATTATTAGTAAGTAATTTAGTTATTACTGTAGCGCTAACTTAGAATAACTTAATACCGAATATAAACTAGATAAGAACTAGTATATAACTATCTAAAAGACCGTTAGAAAATAATCTTCTTATCGTTTTAATACTATCTTAATATCGTTCTAAAACCTTCTCTAAACCGTATAATATTAGCACTATATACGTTACTAAAACCTAAAGACGGTTTAGAGTTTAAAGATAGTTTAAAGATAGTTTAAAGATAATTTAAAGATAGTTTAAAGATTAAAACCTATAATTATTATCTTATTAAACTATTCTAGCTAGAGATCTCTCTATTATATATTAGCTACGCAGCTATTCTAGCTACTGCAGCCTAGTTATTATAGCTATTCTAGCTAGAGATCTCTCTATCGTATACTAGTTACGTAGCCAGTCTAGCTATCCTAGCTACTGCAGGGATAGACTAGAATAACTATATTTATAGCTATATAGCTGGTATACGATAGAGAGATCTTTATAACTGCAGTAACTAGGATAACTAGGATAACTATATTCGTAGCTACGTAACTAGTATACGATAAAGAGATCTCTAGCTAGGATAGCTACAATAACTAGGCTGTAGTGGCTAGAATAGCTAGAATAGCTATATTCGTAGCTATATAACTAGTATGCGATGAAGAGATCTTTATAGCTATAGTGACTAGGATAGCTAGAATAGCTACATTCGTAGCTGCGTAGCTAGTATACGATAAAGAGATCTCTAGCTAGGATAGCTGCAATAACTAGACTATAGTAACTAGGATAGCTAGAATAGCTATATTTATAGCTATATAGCTAATATATAATAAAGAGATCTCTATAGCTATAGTAACTAGAATAGCTAGAATAGCTATATTTATAATTATATAGCTAGTATATAATAAAGAGATCTCTAGCTAGAATAATTAGAATAGCTATAAGACTTAAAAAATTTATAATCTATTCTATTTATATAGTTCTATTTAAATAATTATATAATTATATTATAAATTATTATTACTATTATTAATTAACTATTATTACTATTTACTAAATATATAATTAATATTAAGACGGAATATATAGAGTTTATAATAAACTTCGAGCTCGCTATTAAGTATATAATTAGTATTAAGACGGAATATATAGAGTCTATAATAGACTTTAAGACTATATTTATTTCTTAAACCGATTATAATCGAGTAAAAACTAGATAATATACTAATCTAAATATTAGTAGAGAGCTCGTATAGTATTATATATCTTTTATACTAGCTATTTAATACTATTAATAACTAGCGTTATAGTACTTTCTTTAATAATACTTTAGACTTTAGTAACTTTAGTAATCTTAGAGTCTTCTTCTTTTAATATAAGATACTTAGATCTCTTATATACTTTTATTTTTTTTAGAGGTTCTCTCTATAATTTCTTAAATATCTTTATTAAATATTTAGAACTTTAGTATTATTTAAAGATATAAATAATTTAATTTATATAGATCTACTTTTTAATTATAGAGTAATATAGACTTCTTATAGTCTTAAGCTACTATAATTTTTTCGACTTATTAAACTAATAAATTAGATAGTACTTTTATAGTATTTAGATAGTAGCTTAAAATAATACTTACTAGTAATATTATATTACTCTCTTAAATATCTATTAGAAATATATTATTATAAAAGTAATTATCTCCGCTATAGTTTATATAATAGATATCTTAATATTATTTAAAATACTCTATATTAATCTAAACTTCTTTTAAATTATTAATATAATAGTATAATTTATTTAAATATATTAATAAATAAAGTATATTATTTAATATATCGAGTAACGTTATATCTTTAGAGATAAAAATATTAACTTCTTACTTATTCTTACTTTCTAATATAGAAATCTTTATAATAAGTTATTTATTTAAAAAAAATTAAAATTATTTCTTATAACTATCTAGAGTTTACTTTTTAAGATTAATACTTTATATCTTTTTTAGTACGCTAGAATCGATACCTTTATTTTTAAATTAAAGTTAGCGCTCTTAAGCTAATACTTAAGAAGCGCTTTATAGATAGTATTCTAATTAACTTTATTAAAAACTATAAAAACTTTTTTTAGTTAGCTTACTTTATTAATTAAGATATTAAAGTTACTTTTTAATTTTTATCTTACTTATTATTAAATCTACCTCTTAATTCGTAGTTACTAGCTTTAATTAAGAGAGAAATATTTTTAAATTAATTTATTAATTAATATTACTAGTACTCCTCTATATTAAGGATTTTAAGTATAAATATAGATAGTCTTCTTCGTAATAAAATTTTATATATACTTAAGTACTTTTATATCTTTAGCTTATAAGTATTATTAGATATCTAATTTAAATTTTTTAATATCTTTTAAATTAATTATTCTATTATTATTCTCTACGCTTAGATAATACTATATATTAGTCGCTAGTAGCTCCGCGATTAACTAAAAAGACTATATTATTATTATATTATTTTTATTCTTAATTCTTTTTTATAAGAACTATAAGTAGTATATTAACTTTAGTAAATAATCTAATTAGTATATAAAGATCTATATTTATAGATTAGATATAACTTTAAAGAGATAACTTATTTACTTCTTAAAGTCTTTTTTATAGATTATTAAAATATTCTTAATAAGAAATATAAATAGAATATTTAAGTATTTTATTAATTATATAATTTAAGATATAATATTAATCTTAATTATATTATTTAAATTAAGATTATCTATTCTATCTTAATTTTAAAGAAAATAGATATATAGATCTTATACTATACCTCTTACTTTATTATTTTAGATTAGATAATAATACTCTATTTCTAGCTCTAATTTAATATTAATAGATACTTCGAGAAATTATAAAGCGTATCTTAAGAGCGCTATTATATACGCGTTCGCGGTTAAGACTCTACTCTTAATAGATAGATAAAATCTCGCCTATATATTTATTATTACTTACGCCTTATATTAGAACCGTACCCAGAGTTAAGTTTAATAGGGGTAAATTAAATAAGATAACTAGATAGAAAGTAAATATAGTATAGAAGAAGAATACTTAAATAGTAAAAGAAATCCTTACTAGCCTATATATTAATAGAAATAAGTTAATAACTAATAATTACTTTATAGATTTAATATATAGCTAGAAACCTAATATATAGCTATAAATATCTAATTTCTAGAGTATATTCGTAATAGTATATCTTTCTTTATAAGTAGTAATACTTCTATCGCTATAGAATCTTCTTTAGCGGCGATAATAATAGTAGAGATAATATTTTATTATTTTTAATTAATATTATTATAAGAGATATATTATAGCTATTAGAATATTTAAAAATAATATAATTTAATTAAAAATTAACTAAGTTATAATTATAAATAAATATAATTAAAAGATTATAAAATTTAAATATAGTAAAGAAGAGTTTAAATAAAAATCTTTTATTAATTTAAAGTAAAGTTAACTTAATATTTAAACTTTAATTAAATATTAATTTCTCTAAATAAAATCCTTTTCCGCTAAATACTAATTTCTAATTTCGAGTAAAATTCTTAATAATAATAATAAGATCTAGTAATAACGTTATATAACTATATAGAGTATTATTAATTATAATTATAATAACTAGATAATAAGAGAACTTTATATAATATTATTATTAAATAGTGGATATTTAAGAAATAAAGAGTTAGATATTTAATAAGTAAGATTTTAAAGCTAAATTTAAAGTATTTATAAAGGCGTTAAGACTTTTATATTTTAGGTTATTAATTAGAAACTATTTTAGAGATATTAGATTTAAATTAATTAGTATTCTTATAATCTAGTTCTAGCTATTAACTATATATTATAACTATAGAGCAGATACTATATCGCCTATAAATAATAATAATTAAAATAGTAATAAGATCTTAAAAATTATAAAAATAATAAGATTTCTTTAACTTAATAATTATATTATATAGATCGAGGTTCTTTAAATACTTATTATAATAGTTATTAACTATATCTTAGATCCTCTTAAATTTATTATTATTAATATTCTATTAAATAAGTATATTATTATTATTCTTCTATCTTACTTAGTACTATAGTTTATTATAATAATATTAAGAATCTAAAATATTCTCTATAACTTATTTATTACTTTTAAGTATCTTAATTAGCTATATAGAAAGGTTCTTCTAATTAAATAAAGAATCTATAAGAGCGAGTAAGAGTAATTTAAAATTAAAGATAGAATAAATCTTTATTATAGAAGAAAGCTAAAGCTTATATATAAATTTTATAACTTTAATTACTTTAAAAAATCTCTTCTTCTTATTTCTTAGCTTCTTAAATAAGCGTATAATCTTAATATTATAATTATTTAAGAAGATTATATCGCTCTTCTTAAATTTAATATTAAGATAATACTTATTTATCTATATAGCTATACTCTTTTAAGTATACTTTAAATTTTATTATAATATAGATAAAAATATTCTTTATATAATTAAAGATATCTACTATTTTAGTAGTATCTAATTATTAATAAGTAATTTTATAATTTATTAAATTTATAAAGAAGCTTATATAAGAATTAAATTTCTTATTAGTAAAGAATAATATAACTTTAATAGAGACTAACTAAGTAGTATTATTTATAAACTCTATAATAAAGAGCTACTTAGCCTAGTTATTCTATATATAATTATAATAAGTATATACCTAAGTAATATTTAAGGTTTTAATTAATATACTCTATTTATCTATTAGTTTCTAAATAGAATATTATTAATAGTTTAATCTCTATATTAAGCTATTAGTAGAAGAACTTTTAGATAATAATTATAAATTATAATTCTTTATTAAAGATAATATTAAGAGAAAGATTATATAATTTAAAAATCTTCTTTATAAATATCTATATAATAATCTTAATAGTAGTTCCGCCTTTCTTAATAATATAAAAAATATAATAATATTCTTTAATTAATTTATTTATTAGAATATAGATTAAGTTTTATTATTTTAATATTAAAAGTTTAATAATAAAGTTTATATTAATATCTTATTAATACTTTTAGAAAATAAGTAATAACTATAAAAGATTATACTATTAATCTTAAAAATTCTTAATATAATAATATATATAGTAGTTATAAATATATTAAGTAATAATATCTTTTATATCTCTTTAATAGTATTTTTTATAAAGTAACTTTTTAATTCGCTATATATTAAAATAACTATATATAGATTTATTATAAATCTTATAAATAATTTTAATATATATTAATTTTAATATTTAAATATAATAAGTATAGTAGAGTACTTCGTTATATATTTAATATTTAAAAAAAGAAATATTATAAATCTTTTCTTTATTTTCTTTTTTAGCTTAGCGTAGTTTAGTATATATAGTATTATATTAATTAGCTTTATAAATTTAATAATAGATAGAGTTATTAACTACTAAGATTTTTATATTATTAAGCTTTAATTAATTAGATATAAAGTTTATTTAATATATTTATTTAAAATAATTATTATTTAAGATCTATAGCTTAAAATTAGCTATTCTAGTTAAAATATTAACTTTAAAGTTTTAAAGTTTAAAGTAAAATTAGATCTTAATATTAAATTCTAATAAGAGATTTAAATATTATACTTAATATTAACTTAAGTTATATTTTTCTATAAAGTATATAAGACTCTTATAATTAATAAAGATCTTAATTAAGATATTAATATATTTTAGTTTAAGTCTCTAATATTCTAAATAGCGAATAATTATAAAAAGTTCTTTATTATAGATTTAATAATTATACTTAGTAAGAATAAGATTCTTATTATAGAAGATAACTAAATAGAGGATTCTCTTATTATTATATTATAATAGAATATCTTTATTAATATAATTAAAGAAATCTATTTTTAAAATAGTTTAGCAATTTTTATTAAAATAGCGAAAAGTAAAGATTTTAGTTATAATCTTTTTAAAAAGTTTAAATACTTTTTAATAATTAAAGTTTTAGTTAAAGAGTACTTCTTTTTATATAAAATATATTAATAATTTAGTAATTTTAAAGAAGTTTTTAATAAATTAATAATAAAAATTATAAAATTCTATAAAGAATTATATTTCTTTTAAATAAATAAAAATAGCTTAATTTATTATAGCTTATACTTTAAATAAATTAATTTTAAGATCTTTTATAAAGATTAAAATTTAAAAAACTTTATTTCTTATATATAGAATTTATATTTAAGAATATTTACTTATAATTTTATCTTTTAAATTTTTTAAAGAATCTATTTTATATATTTTATATACTTCTTTTAAATCTTACTATAGATAAGAATATTATTTAAATAAATTTAATAAAACTTAATTAAAAAATTTAAATAAAATCTTATTTATATATTATTAAAATATAGCGAATCTATTTATTAATCTAAATAATATAACTCGATATTTATATACTTTAAGAGATGTAATAAAAATAGTATAGTTCTTACTTTTAAAATATATATAAATCTTATTAAATATAGTAATAATATTAAATTATATAAGATATTTATAATTCTATACTTAGCTAAGTATCTTATTAATAAGTAGAATTAGATACTTATTCTTTTTAATAAGTTAATTAAGTCTTTAATAATTAATATAAAAGCGTAGCCCTCTATTTAGCTTTTTTATAAAAAGAATTAATAATAAGAATAATACTTAGCTAAATATAATAAAGCTCTTATTAAAATATTTATTTAAATACTTCTTAACTTTCTAAAGTTTATATAATAAGAAAGAGTAGATTTTATTTTAAAATAAATTAATATCTAATTTAAATATATTAAGCTTAATCTTTATATTATATAAATAATATAGAGATAGTTAATTTACTTTAAAATAATTAAAAATATTTATAAATTTATAATATTTAAAAGATAATCTTTTAAGTATCTTTTTAAGATTTAAAATAATTATTTTATTAATTTAGATAAAGTTAGATTAGCGAGCCTTATACTTAGTAAGAATATTAATAATCTTAATATAATTTAATAAAAATATCTTAATATTCTTATTTCTATAGAGTATAAGATAAGAAGTAGCTTTAATAATATAAATATTAATATTAAAATTAATATAAAACTTTAATATTAAAAGATTTTTATTTTATTTTTTTAAAATCTTTTTTTTTTTAAAAATCTAATTCTTCTTTTTTATTTTAATATATAGATTTAGAAGATATCTTCTTTTTTTTAAAAAATAAAGATAGCTTTAAAGAAAGACTAAATAAATTATTAAAATCTATAGATTTAATATTATTATAGCTATAATAATTAGACTAAAAAAGTAATTTATCTTATTAATAATTTAAAAGAACTTAATATTTATTTATCTAAAACTTTTTAATAATAAGATAATATTAATTTAATAGTATTAAAAAAAGTAGTACTATACTTTTCTTATAACTATTAATAAAAAGATATAAATAAATTATTTATATAATAGAATTCTTTATTAACTTACTATTATATTCTTTTAATAATTTAAAGATAATAGATCTTATTATTATATTTAGTACTTAATAGACTTTTAAAATATACTTAATATTAATAATATAATATATTCTAATATATTTAAAGTTAATAAGAGCTTTTAGTAAGACTACTTTCTATTAGAAAGAAAGCTTAATATTTATTAAAAAAGAATAATATATATATAAAATCTTAAAATTATTTATAAAATATACTTTATTAACTCTTATTATATTTTTAATAAGAGTAATTAATTTTTTATATTATTATTAAAAAATATTTAATTAATATTAAAATCTTCTTTTTTATTTAAAATTTTATTAATTTTAACTTTATAAATCTTAATACTCTAAATAATTAATTAAGCTATATATTTAAAAATAATTTAAAGTATATTAAAAAAATATTAATTTAATAAGTAATTTACTTTTTTATAAGTTTAATNAGAGACGTGAGTAGAGATTATTATTATATATAAAGTTATTAAGACTAACGCTATTAATATTATAATAATATATTAACTAAAGATAAATATTATTTAAAAAGTTTTTTTTATCTTTTTAAATTTAATTTTATTTTTTTAATCTATTTACTAATTATTATCTAAATAATAGAGATAATCTTAATACTCTTTTATAATAATAAATACTTTATTTATTAAATAATTTTTAAAATAAGTAGAAAGCTTTCTCTTTATTAATAAAATAATATAATAATTATTAAGATTATAATTTAAAATATTAGCTAATTAAATAAATTTATAAAAAAAAAATTAAAAGCTATCTTTTATAATTATAATTAAGTTATTATATTCTTACTTTATAGTAATTTTATAATATTAATCTTTAAATAGTTCTTCTAAATAATTAAAAATATCTTTAAGAGTTTAATAGAGATTAAAGATATTCTTATATTATTAATTATAAGTTACTTTATTAATATTTCTACTAATATAATTTAAAGTATAAATAATCTTAGCTAACTTAATAAAAAAGTAGTTAATATTAATAATAAGCTTTTTAATTATCTTAGCGTATTACTTATTCTATATAGAGTTATTATTATTTATAAAAATAAAAGAATTAGAGATCTTTATTAATTTTATAATCTTTATAATTTCTTATTAAAGCTATATTTTTTATATTTTTTTAAAATCTTTATTCTCTTACTATAAGATTATTAGTTAATTTTAAAGTTAATTAAACTTTTCTTTTTAAATTTTATATACTTTTTAAGCTTATTTAAATTTAAGAATTCTAGTCTTATTTACTATATATTTCTTTTTATAAGGTAGTAACTAATTATTATACTATATTAATTTAATTAATAGACGTTATAAATCTTTATATTATATTTTTTATATAAGATTTAGATTATTTCTAGTATAAAAATTATATTTTTTATTACTAATTAAGTTAGTTTTTTAGATATATTAATATTTTATAGATTTATATTAAGATTAAGATTCTTTTTATTCTTTAGAATTATTAAAAATCTTTATTCTTTTATCTATTTTATAAAACTATTAGCTTTTTTTTAAATATTTTTAAAAAACTTTTAAAGTTCTATTATATTAAGTAGATTAATTTTATCTTCTAGATTTTTAATATATTATACTATATTATTATTATTTAGTACTCTTATTTCTTAATTATTTAAGGTATTACGAAGACTAGTAATAATTTAAATAGTATTCTTTTAAATAATAATAGCTTAATAGAGTAGTTTTTTAACTACTTAAAAAAGAATATCTAAGTAAAGTTAAATACGAAGTAGAAAAATAGCTAACTTTAAAGCTAAATTTAAAATACTTCTAAAGGCGCTAAGATTTTTATATTTTAGATTATTAATTAGAGACTACTTTAAAGATATTAAAGATAGTAAATTCTATTTATTAATAATCTTTTAAGTCTTTCTTTCTTATTTCTTAATAAAGTTTATTTCTTTATTAGAGGAATTATTTATATAAATATTAAAATACTTATATATATATAGCGATACCTTCTTATAAGGGGTTTTCCTTATAATTAATAAGTTTTAGTTATAAATAGTTCGTTTTATCTATAAATAAGTTATACTTAGATATTTAATAATCTAATATTAAAACGTCTTTATAATAATTTTAATAATAGTTTTCTTTTACTATTTACTTATTAATATAAACGGAAGAGTAAGTAATTTAGTTATAATATTAAAATCGTATCTAAAGTTAAGTCTAATAAGAATAAATTAAATAAGATAACTAGATAGAGAGTAAATATAGTATAGAAAAAGAACGCTTAAATAGTAAAAGAAATCCCCGCTAGCCTATATATTAATAGAAATAAGTTAATAATTAATAAATATTCTATAGGCCTAACATATAGCTAGAAACCTGATATATAGCTATAAATACCTAATTCCTAGAGTACGTTCGTAACACCTTAGCTAAAATTAACTTCTAGAATTTCTTTAATAGTTTATTAATTTTAACTTTAATTAAAATATTTAAGTATTTATAGATCTTATTTTTAAAAATATCTCTTATACTAAAAATTATAATAGCTAATAGATTTCTAATTCTTATTAAAAATAACTTCGCTCGGATTACCTTAATATTAATAGCGCGATAGTAAAGTTTTAATATTAGTATAATTATATTAATCTTATTCTAGTTCTAAATCGTTACTACTATATTATTAATATATATTAGTAACTTAATTATTAGAGTCTTAACTACTACTCTTCTAATAAAGGGGCTAGATAATAGTTTTCGAGCTAAATCTTTAATAATAAGTATAAAGAGAATATAGTTAAGAGAATCTCTTTATCTTATTTTATAAAATATAGAGATTCTCTCTCTAATAAACTTATTAATATATAATTAAATAGAGACGTTCTTATATAGTATCTATATTTAGATAATAAATTTTTTAAAAATATTAATCTATTTAAGTATCTTTTTTAAGAATTTATAATTAACTCTATTATAAGTCTTCTTTTAGTTTAGAAAAAGTAATATAATATCTTCTCTCTTTTTAGCTTCTTTTATATTTAGCTCGTATTAAGTAATTAAATATTATACTATCTTAATATTATTATTAATAAGGTATTTTAATAAAAAGCTTATTTATTATAGAATAATTATTTTATCTAATACTCTTATTAAACGCTATATTAGAATATTTATAAAGATCTTATAATCTATATTTATAATAAATAGAAGTCTATAATTCTTAATATCTATCTTTAAGCCTTTATTCTTAAAGAGTATTATAAGTAGATTATTTATTTATTCTTTAAAAAGCTTCTTAAATTCTTAAATATAATTAAAGAGATTAATTAATCTTTTAATTATTAAAGATAAAGATACTTCTTTATTTTTTAACTTCTTTTTTAAGCGAGATATTAATATCTTATAGAATTTAAAGAAAATCTTATTATTTTTAAATAACTTTTCTAAGATCGCTTATTAAATAATAAGTTCTATCTTATTAATTAATATTAATACTAATAGCTTAGAAACTGCTTTTTAGAATATCTTATTTATTATACTTTTAAAAATCTTATAATACGCTTTATTATTAGATATCTTTATTATATATAGTTCTATATAGTATATCTCGACTATTTTAATAATATCTATTAATCTTAACTATAGTTATTTTTATTAATTAGTTAATATCTTAAATCTTATATTATTAAAGATCTTAATTCTATTAAAAAACTACTTACTAGACTTTTTATTAAGTATAAGATATTTAGCTATTATATTATAAATATAATTATAGTTATATATCTCTACTAAATACTCTTTCTAAGTATTTATTATAATTAGTCTTTTCTTTAACTCTTAATTTTATTTTTATCTTAATTATCTTTTCTTTTTTAATATTCTTTACCTCTTTCTTAATATTAGCTTTAATTTATAATTAACTTTATAATCCGTTAATACTAAGTTCTTTATTATATTTAAGATTAAGGTCTTATAGAAATACTATTTATTTAGTAAGTTAGCTTAGAGTAAGACTTTTAGCGCTATTCGCGTTATATCTTATACTTTAAATCTCTTAAATAAGAAAGAATTTAGATACTACTAATTAAAATCTCTATCTATTATTCTTTTAAAATATAACGTTATTATAACTACTTTATAGTTAGTCGCTAAATCGCTTAGCTTAATACTTTATTTATTTAAAATATTTATTTAATTCTCTTAAATATAGATTTTATTAATTTAAGATATTATATATCTAGATTTTTTAGCGAAGAGAGTAAATAATCTATTATTAAAATATTTAAATTATAATTTATTTAATATTTTATTATTATTTTTTAGATTTTTAAAAAGTTATTTAAACTTAATTATTTAATTAAATATAGCTTCTTTCTTCTAAATAACTTAATTAATTATACTTAAGATTAGATTTTAATTATCTTTAATAATATTATATAGAGTATATAATAGAAATACTTAAATTTTTTTATTTATTTATTAAAGCTATAATCCTCTTTTCTTACTCTTCGCGAAAGCGTAGATACTTATTATTATAATTAATTAATTATAATATACTATTCTATAAACTAATATATATTTATCTTTATTATAGAAGATTTTATAACTTTATTTATTATTTATATACTAGACTATAATCTTATTATTAATAATAATCGCTATATCGCGCTCTATATCGTCTTAGTCTATATTATTAATATAGTAAGTAATAATTAAAATTAATAAAAAAGTTTCTTAAAGATAAATCTATATCTCTTTAATTATTCTAAACTTTTAAATTAATAGAACGTTTATATTAAAACGCTATAATATATTATATATATATTTAAATCTATTAAGTTTAAGTACTAAATAAATATTAAATAATATTATATTAATTTTATTAATAAAGTTTTTAAATACTATCTTAAACGCTAGCTCGAGTTTAGAAAATTATATAAATATATAAACTTTTAAAGTATATAGTTATAAAAGAATAAAAAACTTTTTATATTTTTATATTATATAATTAATCTTTTAATAGTAAATTATAATAGAGATATTTTTTAAATAGCTTTATTATTTTAATCTATTTATACTATTAAATTAGATAATTAGCGTAATAGAAGTTATACTATTTATTTTAATTTATTATTATAAAATATAATTAAAAGAGCTTTAAAGAATCTATATATACTTTTTCTATAAATATTATAAATTAGTATATCTTTAAACTTCTTTTAAAAATTATTAGTAATTTAAATAATTTTATAAATTTATACTTTTAATAGCTTAGTTAAAATTTATAATTTTTAAATTATATAATTTTTATAATCTATTATATTATCTTTAAATATATATTATCTTAGATAGTAGATCTAGCTTTATAGATAATAAAAATATAAGACTCTATAATATAATATATACTTATAGTTATTAAGCTTAATTTAAAAATTAAAAAAGTCTTATTTATTATATTCTTTATAATCTTTCTTAAATTATAGTATATTATTTAATTCTTTTTATTATAAAGATAAATCTTATTAAAGATTTCTTTAATAAGAGTATCGCTAATAGTATTAATTAATATATTAATAATCTCTTTTTTAATTAAAAACTTACTTCTTATAGCTATTAATATAAGTAGATATAATTATAATTTATTTAAATATTTTAAATTATTTATAAGCTTTAGCCCGCTTTTTCTTTTTTATTTTTAAATAAGAATAAATTTTAATATCTTCTTTTTAACTTTCTTTTTTAATACCTTTTATAGTCTTTAGACTATAGAAGAAAGAATTAAATATAAATATAAAATAAGTTCTATACTATTTAGAATTAATAATAACTATAAGACTAATAATAATCTAAATATAATATTAAAGAAAGAATTATAAATAGACTTTTATAATACTTTTTAAATATTTAATTTAGAGATAGAACTAATCTTCGCCCTTTTTATATACTTCTTTTATAAAGAAGATAATATATTATTTCTTCTTCTCTTTCTTTCTTTTCTTTTTTTTAATATTATAAATATAGATAAGAGAGATATCTTTTTAAAAGTTATTAAGCTCTTTAAATAGTCTTCTAATTAGTATAATCTCTTATAATATTAATATAATTAGAGAGATATATCTTCTTTAACTTATTATATCTCTATTTTCTTCTTTCTCGCTATTCTTTTTATTATTTATATCTTTTTTTTTAATTTTAGCTCTTTTCTTCTCTTCTATATTAAAAGCGTTAACGATCTAATCTTTAAATTTAAATATCTTAAAGAGTATATATTATTATCTCTTTTTAAACTATAATAAGTTTCTAAATAGAGACTTAGTTCTTAATATAAAGTTAATATCTAATACTTTTAAATTAGATAGCTTATTAATTAATATATTTATATTTAATATATTATTCTTATCTCTATTCTCTTTATTATATTAACTTTTAGATAATTATCTATTAATTATTTTTAACTAAAAGTATAGCTCTCTATTTATTACTTTAACTTTAAACTTAAATATAATTATTATAAAGAATTAGATTAATAATATTTTTAATCTATATATATCTTTTTTATAAAGTATAAAAGATTTTTATAAAGTTATTTTTTTCTATTAAAGCCTTCTATTTCTAAAGTCTTTTAATTATATTATATTTAAACTAAATTTCTAATAAAACGCGTATCCTCTTATAATAAATATATACTCTTTTTATTATAATTTCTAGCGCGATTTAGGCGCGATAGAGTTATATATTAAACGCGTTTATCTAAGATCTTAAAATAATAATAATAATAATAAAAAGAATAATAGCTTTACTAAAAAAGATAATAATAACTATATTAAAGTATAATATAATTAAAGTCTTTATTTATTATTATAGTCTTTAGTTTTATTAATAGCTTTCTTCTTAATACTTTAAACTTTATATACTTATTAAAGAAATATTATAGCTTTAAAAAGAAAAGCTAATAATTACTTAATCTTTAAAGATACTATATTAAGGTACTATATATAATCTCGGATACGCTAATAGCTAGACGTCGTTACTAGCGCCCTTAGAAGACTCCTCGCTATCGTTAGCTTTAGGCTCCTTAGGGATTAACTTTTTATATAGAGGAAGTACTATCTAACGGAGTAAGAGCTTTTATATAAATTACTTAAGAAATCTATATTATTAATAATCTTAAGATTAATATATTTATTAAAGTAGATATTTTTATATTTAAGTAAATATTTATTAACTTTACTATTTAAACTATTAATATTAATAGTTATTATAGAATAATTATATTTATAAACTCTTAAACTTACTTAGAGCCTTTTAAGCGAGCTATAAAATTATTAAAATAAATTATATTATCCCCTCATAGTACTATCTCTATATACGTAGTATATATTAAAGAATTATTAACTAATTATAATTTTCTCTTTAAATTATAATATTTATTACTTTTTAATTATACTAAAGAAGTCTTTATCTATATAGTAGATACTTCGCTTAAGACTATTTAAGTAAAGAATAATATCGATCTATCTATTATTATTCTTAGAAAGGTATATTTAGAAGTATTTAGAAAATATAAATAAAACGATTACTTCTTAATCGAGATATATTATACGAATCTAACTACTATAGGCTAGAGAAACTAGAAGTCTAAGCTAGTAAGAAATATAGTTATAGCTATTATAAATATAATTACTATAGCTATAGTAGTAATAATACTTAACTCTTAAATTAGTCTAGAAAAGCCTTTAATAAGACTCTTAATAAGTATTAATATTTTAATTACTTCTAGTTTAGCTATTACTATTAACTTTAGCTTAGAAAATATTATATCTAATAAAGTAATAATTTATAGAAAGCTTAAAGTAGCTAAATTCTTAATATAGCTACTTAATAAGTACTAGGATTTATTTATTAATTAAGGCTAAACGATAGATATTCTGGAGAAGGAATAGATATTAATCTTAATAAAGTCTAGCGCAGTCTTAAGACTAGCTAAGATATACTTAATAGATTATAAGAATTATAAGATTATTAATACTACGTTTAATAAGTTATATAAGTAGAGGAAGATAATACAGTTAATATAATCTATATTCTATAGCTATTCTATATTTATAGTCTAAAAGAATACGTCAAATAATTATAAAAGTCGAGTCGTTATAGATATTTAAGAACTTAATAAGATTATAGAAATTAACTTATATCTACTATCTCTTTAGTTAAAGATTATAGTATTATTACTAGACTATATCTATCTTTCTATTATTAATACTATAAAATAGTTTTATTAGTTCTTAATAATACGCGGAGATTATTATAAGTTTACGATAATTAGTTATTATAGTTAAAAGGAGTCCGCTATTACTCTTATAGACTATAAGAGCTTATCGCTATATATCTAATAATAGATCGATACTATATTAAGATCCTTTAAGGAATTCGCGAAGATCTTTATTAACAATATTATCGTTTTCTTTAGAATCTTATAAGAATATATTAATTATTTTTAATAAATCTTTAAACTCTTTTATAATAAGTAAGTAAGTCTTTCTTTAATTAAGTTATTTTTAAAGTATTTCTTAATTATCTTATTAGAATAACGAGTCGATAGTCTTAAAATATTAATCTTTAAAGAAAAGATCCGAGTAATTATTAATCTAGATTTTTTTAAAATACTTTAAGACTTTAAAATCTATTTAGAACTTATTAGCTAGCTATAATTATTAATTTCTCGCTACGTATAGCTAGCTAAGTCGTTATAAGAACGAAAGATCTTACTAACTAAGAATTTAGTAACTAGTATAAAGAAATCTATTAAGAGTACTAGTAAAGAATTAACTCTTAAGGGTTTTATATATAAGTAAGCTATTATTAAGATTCTATACTATATTATTATTAAGGTAGAAGTAAAAGTCTTTTATAAATTTTAAGAAATCTTTACTAACTCTTAATTTTTAATCTATTATAACTTAATAAGAATTTTATTTATTAACTTAAATATTTTTAAGTAGAGAGGTTTTATTATAATAATCTATTATTTTAAGCTAGATAGTATTTCTATTAAGATATTCTAAATAAACGTATAATTAATTATATTCTTAAATAGATATTTAAATATAGCTAAAAAAAATTATTAGTCTACTAAGTTAAAAGTTATAAGAATTATTTAAATAGTTAAGAAAGTTTAATATTTAATTAAATTTAATTAGTATAGACCGGTAATTATTTATATTAATTATTTAATTATTATCTTAATCTCTAAATAGACTACTCTTAATATTATAAATATTAATAAGTTAAATCTAAGACTTATAAGAGTATTCTAATATTTTTTAATATTTAATATTAAACTTCGCTATAAGTCTAGAAAGTTAAATACGGTATTTAATATACTTTTATACTTACTATAAGCTTCGAATACTCTAGCTTCTATAACTACTCTATTTTTAGATTAGTTTAAGAGAACTCTTAATATATTTTATACTATAGTCTATTATACTACTCTTATTAAGATATTAGATAATTTTAAATAAAGATTAAAATAAGTCTATATTGAAGATTATTATTAGAAGAAACTTCTTAAGATGCTAAAGAAAGCGAAGTAGAAGTCTTTAGTAGCTCGCGAGAAAGCTTAAAAAGTCTTAGCTATTTAATAAAGACCTTCTTTAGCTACTAGTTAAGAGATATCGATAATTATTTTAGAGGTTTTAAAAGCTATTAACGAATTTTAAAAATCTTTAAAAGTTCTCGATATTCTATTTATACTTTAAGAAGACTTAATCTATTATATTAATAAGAGATAAAAACTTTATATTCTATCTACTATAGAGTAAGAAATATTTAAATAAGCTTATAATTTATTAAGTTATAGAGACTATTATCGGTACTATAATAGATTATTATATACTCTCTTTATTAAATATCTCTTTAAGTATTTTTAAACTTATATAGTATACTATTCTAACTATTAACTTAATTAAATTAAACGTTATAAGCTTTATAACTTATTAATATCTATTACGATCTCTATTATCTTATTTTATATTATAGCTATAGACTTTATTATTACTATATTATCTACTAAAGTAGATATAGACTACGTACTAAATATTATATATAAATATAGTAAGAGAATCTTAATTATCTTTAGAAAAGAGACTTAAAACGTTTTAAAATAGATTAAAATAGTACTTTACGTATTATTATAATATAACTAAAGAGTATTTAAGGCTATTATTAGTAATAGAAATAAGCGTTTTATATTAGTCTTCTAAAAATAAATTTTTAATAAGTCTAAGATTAAATTCCTTATATTTATCGCGTATTATTCTTAAATTAATAATTAATTTAAATATACTAATTAAACGATTAAGATTATTATACGATTTTATCTTATATTAAGGTTTAATAAGAAGTAGAATAAGATCTATCTCTATATTTAATTAATAATTAATAATTCTCTAAATAATATAATAAATTTAGCTTCTAATAAACTTTATTATAGCTTTAAGATTTTTAATATTATAAGTCTACTACTAGCTAACTCTAAACCTATATTTATAAAAGCCTTTAATAGGCTTCGGCTTATTAAGTAAGAAGAAGCTAATAATACTTTAATATTTATTATTATCTCTATAAAGACTCGTTATAATACTAAGTATTTATTTCTAAATTTTAAAGAAAATAATAAAGTCTTTCTTAGACTCTATTATAGCTATTTAATTTTAGACTTATTAAATAATAAGCTATCTTAATAACGCGTAAGTTCGTTTAAAGTCCTAGCTAAGATTAGATATCTAGTATATCGTTTTTAGTTATTCTTAGTAATATATATCTAGCCAGTTATTTTAGTAACTTAACTAGAACCTTCTTTAGCTATCGTAATAGATCTTAATCTATATAAAAGAAAGATTAATATCGAGCCCCCTTTAGTATAAAATAAGAATAATAAATTTAAGAAAGATAAGATTAAAATAATCTTAAGTAAATAGCTAGAAGCTAAAGAAAAGTCGAAGTACTTAATTAAGTAGAAGAACTAAAGGAATAAATATAATATATAGTATTACGTTAATAATTTATTATATATTATAGAGCTAGTCGAGGTCTACGAACTACGTTAATCTTAGCTATTAAAGTCCTTATAACGGCGTAAAAAGGGTGCTAGAAAATAGCTATAAATTACGGCCGAAATTCTAATAGCTCTCGAAATTATATAAGTAGCCTTAGCCCTTAATAGCTTCTAAGAGAGACCGAGAAAGATCTTAAAAAGCTTAATAGCTAATAATTCTAAATAGCTTTAATAACTCGGCGGATACGAAGTAACTAATATATATATATATATTAGTTATAAAGTAATCTCTAAAGCTAGCTAAGAAATTACTAGAAGCTTTAAAAAAATCTTAACTAATAAGATCCTTAGCTCGAAAGAATTTTACTACTATTTAAAGAGATTTACTTTAGTATCTATATAATTAAAAGGGATTTCTACTAAATAAATAGTACTTAACGAATTTTACTATATACTAATTATTAATAAGAATATTAACTTATTTTATTTTTATTAATATCTAATATAATACTCTAAAAAAGCCTTTTATAAGAGGCTACTTTCTTACTTAAGAAGTCTTAGGGAAGCCTAGACTAGGCTAGACTATATATATACTAGCGTCTCCGTTTCTTCTCTATAAAAGACTTCTCTATAGATAGCTTTTAGTCTATCCTTTTTACTACTTATAAACTCTCTTATAATAAGTAATAGCTTAATAGGGTAGTTTCTTAGCTACTTAAGAAAGAATATTTAGACGGAGTTAAATACGGAGCGGAGGATGTTACGAACGTACCCTAGAAATTAGGTGTTTATAGCTATATATCAGGCTTCTAGCTATGTGTTAGGCCTATAGAGTATTTATTAATTATTGACTTATTCCTATTAATATATAGGCTAGCGGGGATTTCTTTTACTATTTAAGCGTTCTTCTTCTGTACTATATTTACTCTCTATCTAGTTGTCTTATTCAATTTACCTCTATTAGACTTGACTCTAGGCACGGTTCTAACAGAGAAAGAGAGAAAGAGCTAACTTTAAAGTTAAATTTAGAGTACTTCTAAAGGCGCTAAGACTTTTATATTTTAGATTATTAATTAGAGACTACTTTAAAGATATTAGAGATAGTAGATTCTATTTATTAATAATCTTCTAGATCTTTCTTCTTTATTCCTTAATAAAGTTTATTTCTTTATTAGAAAGATAGTTTACACGAATACTAGGGTACTTATATATATATAGTAATATCTTCTCGTAAGGAGTTTTTCTAATAGTTAATAAGTTCTAGTTATAAATAATTCGTTTTATCTATAAGTAAACTATACTCGGATATTTAATAATTTAATATCAAAACGTCTTTATAACGATCTCGATAATAATTTTCTTTTATTATTCGCTTATTAGTACGAATAGAAGAATAGGTAATCTAGTTATAGTATTAGAATCGTATCTAGAGTTAAGTCTAATAGAGGTAAATTAAATAAGATAACTAGATAAGAAGTAAATATAGTATAGAAGAAGAACGCTTAAATAGTAAAAGAAATCCCCGCTAGCCTATATATTAATAAGAATATAATAATAACTAATAAGTACTCTATAGACCTAATATATAGCTAGAAACCTAATATATAGCTATAAATACCTAATTTCTAGAGTACGTTCGTAATAATTTAGAGAGAGTTTTATATATAGTCTATAGATCTTTAAGACTTATTAAAAATTATAAGTTTTTTATTTTAGCGTACTTTTAGAAATCGATAGTTAACTACTTACTAACTTATTACTAATTAAGAATTAAATTAAATTATTTCTCTTTCGAGTATTTATTAAAGATTTATTAATAATTTATTAATAATTTATTAATAGTCTATTCTAAT
>JAEUBB010000212.1:0-61699 GCA_018257885.1 Parmelia sp. 050094 | reverse complement strand
TGCAGGTGGGCGAGGATGTAGTGGGGTTTTTGGGCGGCGAGGAGGGGGAGGAGGGAGAGGTTTGGGGGGGAGGTGGGGGGGGGGAGGGGACTGCGGTGAGATAGGTGGGGGGGGCGGTGGGGTGGTTGTGGTGTTGGTGGTGGAGTATGGATGGGGAGGGAGTTTGTGGGTGGTTGGGAAGTTGGGTGGTGGTTGTAGGATGCGTTTGGTGGGTTGGGGTCGGTGGTTGTGGTTGATGTGGTGGTTGTGAGGCGGGCGCGGAGGGGGAGGAGGAAGGTTGGTGGGAGGATGGGGAGAGGAGAGGGCTGATGGAGCGCGCGGGTTGTGGTTCGTGAGAACATGGTGGCGAGGGAGTGCCTTCGGTGTGGTCGATTGTTGTTTGAACGCTTTCGAGATGGAGTTGTATAACTTCATTTGATGCCAAGTCTTTTAGGGCTGAAGGGGATCTTTCTTTCAATATTGATCTATATACTACAAATTTGTTCTTCTGATGCGCCTTTGTTTGGCAAAAGCTCTGCAGATTTCAGGCCAGGAGAGTTGATAGAGTACATTGTGAAGTGGCTTGAGCGTCATCCTTTGACGAGTATTTCGAGCATCCTGAAGCTAGCAGACGACCACTGAATGGAATCTGTCTTTCTTATAGTCGCGATCTACAGGCTGTTACCGATAGCCTCTCTGTGCATTTCGAGAAACCTCCCTTTTTTTCCATCATTCGTGAAGCATCAATCCTTAACGGCGGTCACCCCACGTGGCACCATACCTCCCTTTCTATCTTCCAGAGAAGTCACCCGCTTTCGCTCCTGCGCTGGATGATAACAACCCCCAAAATCTCTTCAGTAGTGCAGTCTGGTATCAATCAGAGTAGAAGCCTTCTAGCCTTCGTCATCGCAGTTCTTCGGGGATCACAACTTGGCTACAACGTCAACCCACAAAGATCTTGCGGTAGCTAGAACAGTCCCTTCTCCATTCGTCATTGACGCTTCGAAGTACCATTTACGGCCTTTGACCTCTCGGAGCGTCGTCGTAGCAAGGTAAACCCCAGGCGTAGGAACCGCCTTCAAATAACCGATATTGAGATTTGCTGTAACCACAGAGGCTTGCGCACCCTCAAACCCTCGATTTCTGTTGACGAATTCCAAAATACCCATACATTCATCAAGTATGACTCCAATGATTCCACCGGCAGCGAGATGAGCGTAGCCATTTACGCCAGGCCCCAAGCTTAGCAGGTTGTAGATTTCATCTACACGGGTGGTGCCTGCCGCAGGTCTTTTGTAGAATGTCGTCCATGAGCGTATGGTCGTCTCCGTCTTCAGTGTAACGGCAATGAGTTCGTCCTCGGTACTCTGCTTCCTCTGGCGAGAGGGAGTGGGAACGATGACGACATCCGGTTCTGCCAACAGCTTGGCACACCAGGGAATTGACTGAAAATACTCGTGATCTAGGTCTGGCATCATCACATGGTCTCGTTGTCGAATGTCGAAGTGAGTGGCTTGCTTATGCCATGCGCCACTATCTTCAAATGCCCAGGGATCACATGAACCCGCAAGGCTTCTCTTTATAGGTATCTCTTGCGTGCCGTTTCTTCAAGGAGATGCACTGTGTACGGCAAGTTCCCCCTACCTGGGAGCTGAAGAAAGCCTCTTCCCCTCGATTGGTGGTGAATGTTGAAATTCCAGCCACCTCGCTTATTTGCAGCCACCTGATTCTGTACACGAATAATAATAGTACGGAGTACACCCCCCAAATCAATAATCAGTCCATCACCTATTCATGGTCTTTCAATGGTGAATTCGGGGCAAACAATCAAGAATGCAGGGGCCTTATCACTACTGTGCGAGAAATCAGCTTCGTCGAGGAGGGATGATACGCTCCTCGGGTTTGTATAAGAACAAGCTCTCCAGATGTTTGGGGTTTTCCTTGTTAGACATATCCAAAATCAATATCATAATAGCAAAGATTACTCCGTAGAATTATGGCCTACCAGATGTCCATCATATCTCCCCGGGCTCCCTACTCGCGTGTCCCTTCCAACCTAAGCGTGGAGACTGCCCCGGACGCCATCCAAGATCCTTTAGTCCCCCAAGGAGACTCCCAGCCCCAGCACCGGGTTCCCCACTCCCGCTTTGTTCTCAAACCAAGGCTCAGTTGGCTTTACATCAACTTCCGATTTTATCTCAAACCATTTCTCAGATGTCTTGGCACCTTCGCTTTTACCGCTTCCATCTATGGGACCTTGCGCAATTATGAGCAGAAGGACAACTTCTCCCCGAAGTACAAAACAACTTTCAACGGCATCACTACAGCTTTAATCTTGGGCTTGGGTTTGAACTTGTTTGTCAGTCGGAGTTCTGCTCCAAGCACAGCGCGTGGCCACTAGTAGACATTAGCTTACTCTGTGGTAGGAAGGGCTCAAAGAATTAGCAAAAATCTACAGATGGAAGCTCTGGGAGGTTGAGGTTCTCACTTTGCGAGAAGCGGAGTTGATCTTGAGTATTGAGAGCTTGCTGGCGGTGTGTAATCTGTTCAGGGAATCTCTTCGTATGCCGCAGAAGTCGATCTCTCGATTGAAGATCTTGCTATTTTGCATCTTCTGGGTGGGTTGTCGTTGAACGTCCCGAAATGATGTGCAGCTGACCTTCTTTAGCTCATAATTAATCTTGTGAGCAAACGGTTGCCTCTTCAAGTCATTTCTGCCGCTGATTATACATGTTTAGGGCGCACAAGGCTTAAACGCAGTAATTGGCCTTACTTATGAAGTAAATGATGGCACTTCCTACAATGATACCTATTTTACGAACGGCATGGTTCTGGCAAAAAACCTCACTGCTTATTTCAACATAAATGAATCGCTATCAGACGAGAATAATCAAGCAATGGCTCATACTTGGGGTGAAGGATTTCAATATGCTGGAAATTGCGGACCATATACCGATATTACAGACATCTCGAACTCCAAATATGACCCTCCTTATTTTTGTCGCCGAACACCAGGACAGCAGCAGTTTGCTTACCGGTTCAAAGAATACAATCCCAATGACGCAGAAAAAAATTATCCGTCCTTCACTAACCGTATTATCACCGTCTCATCCGGTGCATGCTTCAAGTACAACGTGCCAAACGCCAAAAATCCTGGGAGGCAATGCAATGATCCGGAAGCATGGTACTACACCTTCTCTAATTCCACCTACCCCTCGAGCATTTGCATTCCCTTTGGTAGCGACGGATGGTCTGGGACCGTATACATCTACCGTGGAACGAAGACTCCTGTTTTCGATGAGGCCAATAGTTGCGGGGATCGCTGTAAGTGGATTTGGGCTTATCGAGCTTGGGGCCCGAACCTCACAGAGCCATCAGCAATTTTCCAATGCCCAATCACAGTCAGCGAAGTAAGCAATACGACGACGGATGCGCAGCAAATCCCAGACTCGGTGGCTCGGGTAGCAGCCGCATCAATTGCTTTGCAAGGACAATGGACAGGGACGGTAGATGATAAGAATTGGACACAGTATCAGTTTAATCCCTTCAAGTGAGTCAGAAAAACAATTCACATACCTCAAATTTATGTTTAGGACCCACTGATTTTTGTCTCTCCTGTTTCTAGTACTCCATTGGATGTCCATGGACTGCCAGACGAACGGGCCGGTGCAAATATGGCGGAATTCGCGCTTCGTTCTCTCGCGGCAATGGTGGAAGGAAACCCTGTCATCAGCCTACCAGGCAAAGTCCCTCAGCTTGGCAGCCACTTAACAATTCACAAGTGCTGTTGCTGGAAAATCTTAAGTTTTATTACGGCTGGGCATCTTGCACTTGCTATTTATATATCGCTAAAGACAAGATCGGTGGAGAAAATAGATCCTGACTATATGGAGATTGCAAGGTTGCTGAGCGAAAGGGACTTTGCTTCAAGGGAATAAGCTGTGCAAAGCTATCGCGGAAGAACGGGGTGGACAATGAGATGACAAAAACAGGGCCAGATGGACAAGGGAGGAGATAAAACTGTGATGGAAATGGCACATCCCGTCGGTCGGTAATCGATTATTCTGAAGACTGCTGTGATTATACGCTGTCAATATACCTAGCATTGGATTACAGTCTCAATTATTCTGTATCATTTTCGCCCATTGAAGTGCGCCGAATCCATCGAGCCTTCTACCGCTACGAGTTATTCACCGTTCTTTTTCGAGAGACGCATCCCTACCGAGAGGAGCAAGCCGAGAGACACATGGACTAAAACCCGGACAGAGCTTGGCTTTAGAGAGAAATCCATCTAGGTCTCTCACCACTCAAGACAAGTCCTTTCTCTTTGCTCTTTTCAAAGCTTGGGAATAGGAAAAACAGCTTGTATACGGGACTACATTATGTGTCGGTATGATGAGCTGTACAGAGAACACACGTTAAGATTCCAAGAAACGATGAGAAAGCAAGTCCATTGTGTAGCTACACCATGGATGGAATCCCAAATGCCCGAAAATCAGTATACGGTTGATTACGCTTGAACTTGTTTCCAGCCGAACTCGTAATGTCTTGCCAATCCATGGCGACATAAAGTTTTATGGAACCATCCTCTCTCTAATGGCCTAGCGTAAGCTTCTTTCACGCCCCCATAGCGGTTTCTTGTGGAGATCAATCTCATCTATTGCAGTAAGGCTCGTATATCTCATTATCGTCCTTTTCGAACGTCCAATTAGAAGTGGATACTGAATAGGACGATACTTATGATGCATGGACAAAGGGAGCCTTCTTCAGATTCCTCAGGGACAATTCAAATGCGTTTTCGCTACCGCCAATCTAATGAAGAGCATATTAATTGATAGTGTAGTATAGTTGCTAGCATTTCAAGATGTGGCCATACGATCACGACTCAAGCAAGCCCGCCGCCTTCGAAGTCTGATGATTCTCTATCAAGTGCTTTCTAGCAGGAGTCCATCCTCTATTTATCGCCGTGGCTCTCGCGCTCTTTCGGCAGCCTCTCATCTCGGGTTCGTGCAAGATTAGTAATTGGAGACGAGTTATCCACTTCGGCCTTTCGGCATTTGGAAAAAGCGAGTGATAGATAAAGGCAGGCACAGACATCGCGCGTGGGACACCCATCATGATCAAATGCCAATAAATTGGTGCCTTCGCCTGCGCTTTGCTCGTATAGATTGCCAAAGTTGCCAAAATATTTACTAAACAAAGCAGAAGTCTAAGTCTATAGCTATCGACCCATCCGACTCATCCCGCGTACGACAATACGCGTCAAAGACCCGGTCATAATGAATTCGGATCGAAGTAAGGTTGCACTGAAATCAAAGAGAGCAGTGGTCCTTGGCGGGGGCGGTCCGGTTGGACGAGCCTGGATGAATGGACTCGCAACAGGTCTCTTAGCTTTCGAGATTGATCTCGGCCGCGCAGACCTAATTATTGGAACATCCGCCGGCGCAATTCTGGGCTCGCATCTCGCCCTTGGCCTAGACATTAATCTCAATGCGCCGTCAATAAATCCAATTGCTTACCCCGTAGCATCTCCAGCGCTGTCGTCGGGAATGCAGGAAATGATGGCTGCAAGTGCTCGAGCTACCTCCTCGTTGACACCTGAAGTGGAGTGGGAACGAATTGGCCGGATGGCTCTTGCGGCAGACACAACTAGCGAAGAGGCATTCCTCGCACAGCCCAGGTTTGCCGCCGTCAATGGACATGATTGGCCGTCGAACTTCTGCGCCACGTCAGTCAATACTCGAACGGGTCGCTTCCAGGTGTGGAGCGCCGCGTCTGGAGTCCCCATTGACCGGGCGGTCGCTTCGAGCGCGGCACTCCCTGGTCTCTGGCCATCCGTCACTGTTGGCAACGATCGTTACATGGACGGTGGTGTCAGAAGCATGTTGAATTCTGATCTAGCTGCCGGATACACTAGTGTTGTTATATTCTCGTGCTTCGCTCTCACGGCGCCTCAGGGCACCGATGATACGATCACCACACTGAACAGTGCGCTCGTGGATGAGATTGACTCACTTCGCCGTGGTGGCTCTGTAGTGGAGGTCGTTATGCCTGACGAAACGTTTCTCGCCCTCACCAGAAACGGCACGATGATGCTGGATAATTCACTGGTGCCTGAAGCCTACGAGGCCGGCAAATGTCAGGCGCTTGATGAAGCTGATCGGATCCGTCGTATCTGGGCTTCTGCAGCATAGCAATATGAGATAGCGTTGAAAACTATGGAGATTGATGTCGGGAAATATGGAGGATTCAGAGAGACTAAGATCATAGCATTTTTGATTGGCAGAATGACCGCACCGAATAATCTGGGAAGGAGATTCTTCGATGAGATTGGACTTTTATTTGATCATCAAGACGAAAAGTCATTGCCTTTAAATAGTACACCCTCGTAACGTCCCGAAAGAAGGCTGATTACCTTCAAGAAGTAGCTTCGTCCTTTGTTATCGGCGATCAGGAAATCCCAAGCCAAGTCACAGCTTGACGCACCATTTCCGGAGAGAGACCGCGGTAATCAACTCTGCCTGCATGAAGCATTAGTGAGCTATTCTCGAACTATCATGGCACAATCTTACAGGCCAGTTCCGCTCTGGGGATTTTCCGAGCACACAGTATTTCCATCTGCTTGCGGAAAGATCCTTGGAACTATTGGTGCGGTCTGTCTTCCATATTCCATTTGTTGTCAGTTTCGCGCTCGACATTATGGCAACACTGAGTCCTGAAAGCAGCAGCAGCATGCCATTGGTCACCATCATCATTCCTCGGTATGATGACGCACCCTGCAGCGTAATAGATCGCTCCAATGTATACTACCCACCAGGTTTGTTCGGGTATTCGCATATGAGTGCGTTGAAATTCCCGTGGCTTTAGTCGAACACCGGCTGTTACCCTCTTCCTGCCTAGGGCACTCCATGGCATACATTATGAGGTTGATTGTTCTTGTGAGAGCGGTCCAAGCCGGGTTATAAACAACAAGATCTCGTTGAACTACGTGAATGGAAAGGCTCACGAAAAAATGGAATAGCTACCTTACTATCATCGAGCTAATGAACTTGGTCGTAATAGGTGGGGCCACCGAGTAGTGCTCATTGCAGATTCCGGGCTACCTTTAAGGAAATACAGCACCAAGCGGAGCCTCTACAAAAGCCGAGATTGATGCATGTTAGACTGAGAACAATTTTCCCCTCGTTTCTGTGAAACTGTCCAACCGCTCAACAGGCTTTTCGTCAGCAGCAATCTTCCGACGCGTGATAGATAGAGCGACCGTGCGCTGAAATCTATAAATGACCAAGGAGATCTTGTATAAATTCAGATGGGAAAGTCCAGAATGATGGACTTTCATGATGAAGGTGGGGAAGAGAATACTAACGGCATAGAAGAGGCATATCTTAACCGTAGAAGCCGCAGGATACTTACGAAAAGGGGACAACACAGGAAGAAGGACTCTGAAGAATGATATTGATGTAATGATGGTCCCTGGTAGCAATCGTATACCGACTTTATTCCCATCGCTTCGCTTTTCTCTTCTGCGTCTTGTAATCTCCAGCGTCTTGTTTTCCCGCCTGTAATGAAGTACTCGCTGGATTCGGTATCTATCCCGCCTACTCTGGGCCCTCCGATTTATACGAAACACCTGTTTTTGTTGGCAATCGCATATCGTTTTATTCTCCTCAGTAATCAATATACAACGGCGGCAGCGCGCATAAATTAAGCGCGCCGAGTCGATCATTCGAAGCCTTGCCCTTTAGATTTCCACCTCTAAGATTTCTCTACTCGATTGCGATCCGTTACTTCGGCTCTTCGCAATACTTCGCAATACCGCCATCATGATGCACCCAGCGAGACAAGCGTATGTGGAGGAAGATGATCCCGAGGTGAGCACGTATCCCAGCACTTCTTTTGGTCTCGGAAATGTTCATGCGAGTGTATCAGAGCGCTGCGTGTCTCAGACTGGGGATGTTCGCTTGGGGAGATCGCGAGGATCCCGGCTGATGGACTGCTCCGAGCTACTAGGATACAGAGATGGGGGTGGATCTTGCGAATATACGTAAGAAAAGCCCCAGTGGGGAAAAGTGCAATAACTCACAGGTTCACAGCCCTGGATCGAGACCACTATCTACCTACAGCCGCCGCTGGTATCGCGCCGGAGAAGGCTTCAGCAATCCTCTCACAGTTCTCCCGAAGACGACGAGCTGCAGCCATAGCTGTACCGACAGACGATGGCCGGGTACGGACGCGATTACGAGAAATGGGCGAGCCCATAACGCTCTTTGGGGAAGGACCTGGGGATAGAAGAGATAGACTGAGGGAACTTCTAACGACTCAGGCGGAGCTGGATGCCGGAGAGGATGGAGAGGGTGACATCCAAATGCTGGACGAATCACAAGAAGGTGCCCAAGGGGAGCAAGACGAGGAATTCTACACAGAGGGGATGCCAGAGTTGCTGGAAGCTCGAAAAGCAATTGCGAGGTATTCACTTCCAAGAGCAAGGGACAGGGTCTTGAATCAAAAGTTGGAATCGACCATACCTCTACGTACGCATGTGAAGCATAGGAAAGCTATCAAGGAGCGGCTCGCTAAATTTGAACTCTTCGGTACGCAAATCGCTGGCGATCGGCCTGTGAGCATTTCTCGGTTTTCCCCCAACGGAGAATTGATTGCCGCTGGAAATTGGTCTGGCGGAATTAAGCTTCTCGATGTCCCCAATCTGAACGAGAAACGGACTTTGAGAGGACACACCGATAGGGTAGGAGGGATTAGTTGGTACCCTGATGCTACTCTACCAGGTAGTACAATTTCTGAGGAAGCGGTCAATCTGGCTAGTAGCGGCGGAGAAGGCAACATTCACCTTTGGAACCTGAAACAAGACACCCCTATCTCTACTCTATCCGGCCACACCGCGCGAGTGTGTCGAATCGAATTCCACCCATCCGGCCAATATCTTGCATCAGCCTCGTATGACACCACTTGGCGTTTATGGGATGTGGCTACGACAACAGAGCTGTTACTCCAAGAAGGCCATTCACGGGAAGTCTACGCCTTGAGCTTCAACACTGACGGAAGCCTACTTGCCAGCGCTGGCCTTGACAGTATCGGCAGAGTATGGGACCTGCGCACCGGGAGGACTGTCATGATTCTGGACGGCCACATCAAAGATATTTACGCTCTCGACTGGAGCTACGACGGGCACAGAGTCCTATCTGGGGCAGCGGACGGATGGATCAAGTGCTGGGACGTGCGTATGGTGCGGCAGAGCGGTCAAGTAGGGGCTCACAAAGGGAATGTCTCGGACATAAGGTGGTTCAAGGGTGACGACTGCACGCTGGCGCTGGAGAAGGATGACAGGGAGGACCTTCAGCCGAAGAAGTCGGGAACGTTTGTCGTCTCGAGCGGGTTCGACAAAAACGTCAACATCTTCTCTGCGGATGACTGGGCGCTTGCAAAGACCTTGAGTGGGCACTCGGGTAATGTTCTGTCTTGTGATGTGTCTCGCTCCGGTCAGTGGATCGCGAGTAGTGGCCACGACAGAACTGTGAAGCTTTGGGGTTGTGATGATGGTGGAGCTGTGTAGGCTTCTGGGCTGTTGGCTTGGATTTGTATGATACCCACGCTCAAGCCTTGAGCGATCCAGAGAGTATGGTTGTTCGTCGTAGGGAAGATCCGGCTAGTGACCCTGATGAGTATGCCTAGCCTACGGTTCTACCAGATTGACAATTACAATTTTGTCCTGGAAGGAAACGTTGAGATGCTGTCCTCTAGACACCAATTATACGTACATATTTATCTAACCGTCGCTCATTACTCCGTCTACAATTGCATCTCATAGCGAGACCGTCAATGGCCATAACAGAAAAGCTGCGTAAACGTCGCTAATCCGAAAACCATACATTTGGCAAAATCTATGATGTCTTTGTTCTCGGAAATGGTCGAGGCATCAATACCAAAATGGCATCGATGATAGTTTCAACAACTCCAATGAAACTGCAAGGGCAAGTTCTGATTGTTAAGAGAGCCAGTGATAAAGTCTGCTTCTCTCGTCCGATTTCTAATAGTGATATCTCACGCATGCGACTCGTATGTGCCTCTACTAATGGCTGACATAGTCTTGGTTGAGAATCCCTTGAAATCACTATGATATACTTGAGACTAACAACTTATATAGATGTAATCGGCGAGCTGAATTGGTGTGTCAGTACGTGTGACATTGAGAAACCAGCGTAGCAGTTCTTACTAGACCGAGATCCAACGATCACTGAGATGACAGTGTTAGCATTGAATATGTATACTGTCACAGTAACACTGGTCGTGATAGTGACGATCGTCCCAAATTTCCTTTTTTCTAATGACCGCTCTGGCATTGAAACGCAACCCAGCCAATATGAGATTCAAAGGCAGGCATATACTGGCTGTGATGTAAATCTTTAGTACTTTTGACGGAGAGCCGAAAGTCTGAGCGCTGTCCTGGTGGTGGAGGTTGGAAGGGCTCGTCCAGGAAGCTGGAGGGCATTGATGAAGCCATTGTCGTGCAGCGTCAATCGAATATCAGCGACAAAGCAGGGAAATGAAAGAAGCACCAGGATCTTAAGTCGAATGTTCTCTCCGAGGGTAAACATTGGCTTTTCGTCTCATCACGCAGGTGCCTAGCCTGTACCCTCAGCTGAGATCATAGCGTCTGCTTATGCAGCAGTGATGCCATGACGATTGACGGCCTCGCAGGCTTGAAGCCGTAAGACTGATCCGTAGATAACCACACCCCACCAGTAGTATGCAACAGATACGACATGACACCCGTTACTGGCGAACGATTCCGGCTGGACAGGCCAAAAAGGAAATGGTACTCCCATCGTCAAGGGGTGGAATATAGACGTTGTTGAATTTTGAGTGAAGGGTTTGAAGAGAGATAGCGATGGTCTGATCTTGAAGATTCGTTTGCGCTGTGGTGGCTGAGGTCATGCTGAAAGGCAACAGAGGGAACGTTTTGGTACCTAGCGTTGCAGTTGCATAGGAGCTATAGCCTCTCTTTTTGAAGGTGGCGTTCTAGCTCTCTACACTGAAACAGCCCGAGGAAGTTGTTAGCTGTGCACTGAGTGTTTCATGGAGTTCCGAGGAATTTGTGCTGTGCTTCACTCTGTGAGGCCTCTCTAGAGAATTTGGGGGCACTTGGACTATTGGCAATATCAATGCTATGCGTGATAGATGTGTCTGTTGATAATCAGCTCACTTGATTTGATCAATTCCAAAAAGTATCACTCTGGGAGATTCATTAATATGTTCGTCTTATACCAATATAGAAATCTAATATGCAGATTAGGGTACTTTACACAGACATGGGACGGCAACCTTCACCTTCATCGAGCACTTCAGACGATAAGACGACTATTCACCGACTCTTGACTGTAGCTGGTATATGAACTCGGGTCCTCTGACCTGGCTCTACCGGTTTCTGCAACACGATTACGATGGCCTGCATCCCTGCGGCTTCAGCACGATTCAACATACTAGCAGTATAGTTCTCTGTGTTCAATCGGTAGAAGCATCTTATTAGAGCCAGCAAGATTGTGCTTTTACGATGATTGGTGTGGCTCCGATCGAGCATTTCGACACAGTGGTATGTCTAGGTTACTCTTCTTCGGCACAGACACATGGGATTTAACCGTGAAAATACCCCTTTGCTCTGGAACTGTGCCATTCAGCCCCATTATCTATCAAAGACGACCGTTGAGAGGTGCTCCTTCGGACCGGGTGCCTTCTTGAAGGTGCTTCGTTCTCAACTTTTCCTTTTAACGTCGATTTCTGGTCGAAGTGTACAAGAGCCGGTCTAGGTCATTATCGAGATAGCTTCCGGTAGTAGCTAAAGCTGACCATGTGGAGGATTCGGCCATATTCTGCCAGCTTCTTCAATATGTTATCGTTTCCTCCCACTTGAGGAAACTTTGGCGGGCAGGTGGAAGAGCACCATCATGAGGAAGTTATGAGGGTTGTAGACAGGGGAAGGGAGTGCATCCTTCGAGAACTTGTTACACAGCAATGATGGCAAAGAATGGAAGAGGCAGGTCAAGGCTAAAAGGGAAGGGAGCTGGGGGATCGACAGCGTCTATAAAGGGATTTACTTCATTGTACCAAAGTTCAAAGTGGCAAGCGTGTTGTCAGAATCTGGGACGTACCAAATTGCTTGCAAATGGGTATTGTGCAGCAAGAAAAAGCCATCGATCACTTATCTTCCGGCCTCTAGCTTCCCCACCAACCTCTTCATCCTCGTCCACTCCTCATTTCTCACACTCTCCCCGGCCAAGTCTGTCCCGACTTCAAACACAGTCACCACGCCTGCTGCCCCCCCAACACCCAGCCTTTTCCCCTCCTTTTCCTCCCAGCAGACTTTCTCCAGACTCTTGGCTGCGTAGCCTCCTTGAATACTGCGGTTCATCTCCGGCGTTGCCCGAGCGGCTGGCACTTCAGTGTCGTCTGTTAGATCCCATACTTCTACATTTCCTGCCCCGTCCACGGATGAGAAGACCCCCGGTTTGTGCGGCGACCAGCGAGCGTCATATACAATGTCTTCGCGCGAAATTTCGAGGAGTGGTCCTACAGCACGCTCGTCTCTGGCTGTTGGGCTCAACATCGATGAAGAGTTCGATGCGGCCACAGAAGTTGAAGAGGAAGGGCGAGTCTTCCATAGCTTCACAGTCCAGTCGAGAGAGCTAGATAGGACCAAGTCTCCTAGGTCTACAGGTCCACGAGCTGGATGGAAATCCACGCTCATTACTGGTGCAGTATGGCCTTTGTAGCGAAGTCGGTTGTCGACACCAGCCTTGGCTCCTGCACGGTCGTAACGATGGCACGGATAGATAGTACCTTCTTCTGTACCAACGAGGAAGGAGGTTGGATCGGAGACGGGGAAAGACATGCAAGTTGGACTGAGATCTTCCGTCTTGCTTGGAGGTGGGGTCATTAGCTCTAGGTACTCTTGAGGTAGGCTCAGCATATCAACCGTCCAGCCGCAGACAACACCATCTGTCGAGCATGAAATGATGTTGTTGGCATTTTGGGTGCCGACAAGTGATATAGAATATACAGGGTGGGTATGGCCCCCAGTCGAAGCTCCGGTCAGGGGTGTCTTTTGGACAGGAAGAGCCGTTTTGGAGCGTGTGTCCCAAAGAACGACTTGCCCACTGTATGAACCGCCGATTATGATGGATGGATGAAAGGGCGAGAATTTGGCGGTCAGTATGTCAGACGTGCTGTGGAAGGTGTATTCTGGGCGAGAATGAAGGTGCATGTTCCATATCTGGACAAGGCCTGAAGGATCCTGAGGGGCGGATGGGTTCTTTGTGTACGATGCGAGGAGTAACTCAGGAAACTAATCATATCAGGTTGAGTACGTCACGGCGTTCAGGAGTCTTACTTTGGGAGAGAAGTTCATATCGCTGATCATTCGCTTCCTGCTCCACCGCTCGTCGTAGAATTGTGCTATCTGTCGGACCCGTCTGCCTTTCTTGCCTCGCGAGCTTCCATAGCCCTCATCCTCATCCGATTCCACTTGTGCGCCGTCCAGAGTATAGTCGGCCAAAACATCGTAGTCTTGATCCAAGGCCTTTTCTATGACCTTACTTGACCTTTCCACAAATTCCAAAAAATCTTCCGACGAAGTCACTGCGTTGACCTCCTCATCGGTCAGAGCTCTTGCGGGAAAATTGGCCGACTCAGTGGGAATTGCAACATCCAGGTTAAGATCCTGGGCAGCTTTCAATTCCTCTTCGATTTCCCGTCGTAAATTCTGTCGAAGCTCTTCCTCCCTTTCTCGATCCTTGCGGCTTCGTCGCTTGGTGGGTGAATGTAGCGCTGGAGATGATCCGTCGACATCTGAATCCGAACCGCCGTCGGATGATCTCCGTTGTCGCTGTGGGGACCAGGGGTCAGACGTCTGGACGCCTTTGCTGTAGGTTAGAACATCTGCTGTAGGTTTCGAGGTATGGGCTGGCATTTGCTCGCGGGTGGGTTCGACAGGAGCGGCAGACATGGTTTGGGTGCCAGTTGAGGCGTACGGCACCGCAGAATGGGGTTGACTTGATGCTCCATCATAGGTCTCGGCACCAACGTTCCCAGCACTGAATGCGGAGCTTGGACGGCTTTTCCTGCCTGCTGGTGAGGACGCTCCCGCGTTTCCATCTCTAGATTTATCCCCAACAAGGGTGTCAATGAAGCTATCAAGGTCCTTCTTGTTGGTGGTTCGAACAGGAGTAGGTGCTTTAGCCTTCAAATTGTGAGTGAAGGCCTAGTATATTGATTGTAGTACGGACAAGGTACCTCAGAAGACTCCCCTGCAACGACGTCCCGTTTCCCGGGGTCTTTTTGGCGCTGCTCTCGTTCTTCCCGCTGCCGCCTGAGTTCGGCGAGTTTGGCCTTTTTGGCTAGGATCTCATCTTTGCGCTGCATATTCACGGTCTCGTCTTGAAAGATGAGACTGAGCCTATCCAATTCTCCCAGCTAAGGACGACTAGCAAGGCATGGTTTGTATGCAATTGAAGCAGACATTTTGTTGGTCCTCAATTCTCGTGGACAGTCTGTAGGGTTTTGCAGAGTCTGTATTCCTGATCATCACCCTACTGAAGGTCTGGATTGTTTGTGGAGGTTGCTGAAGATTGTTTGGAAACTTGGGAGAGCCATAGGAGACGCGAACGTGAGTATCTAAAATTATGCATGCATAAAAAGGGTCCAAGCTTCTTCGCATAAAATTTTATTCTCGACCTCAATTCTCTCTTCCAAGAGCACAAGAGCTTTCACAACCGCAGCATCGAACCCCTCCGGCAGCTGTATGCTAGCCTGTCTACACTCTTTACTACCTGTCTGCTGCGATTGAAGTTTTTGTACCACCCATCAAACTCTAGCTGCCCTTCAAATCCCAGGGGATGGCTTCCTCCGGTGCAAACGTGCGCGTCCAACGCCCCTCTCCTCCCTTGTCCTTTATCACTCACACGTCACACGCAGGTCCTCCGTTATACTGCTCTGGCCACTGGTATCGGTTACGGCATTTATCGTCAAGCCACGATAGCAACCCAAGCAAAAATGGCACGCATCGACAAGGAATTTCAAAACCAGGCGAGCTTGATATCGAAAGCAAAGGCGGAATGGGCGAAGAAGACGATGCCGAAGGAGGCCAAGGAGGGCGCCGGTAAGTGTGCCTTTTCTTGAGGTGGATGACTGCTTGGAATCCCCCCTCTGTCTGGAACTCCTGCCCAGACCAAGAGTATATCGCGCTCTAGGTGGACTGGAGAGAGAGAGCTATGCCCGGATAGAAGACACCAAAATGGGTTTGGAATGTTGAGAATACCTTGTGCGAACGAATGACTGACCCTGTCATTCTTGCAGTCATTTCTGATCCCAACGACCCAAAATTCGATCTGGAAGCGTATCTAACACTGAGCGAGGCAAAATGAAAGTCGGTGCAATGACTTGGACAGTCGCGGTAATACCTATAGGGTGCACGACCAATGATTGTAAATATGAGCTGGGATCTGTATTAACATTATAGACTTGAATTGTTTGTGGTCTCGTTATTGGCTCTAAAGTGCCTCTTTCCACCGAGAAAATGGCATCGCAGCCACCACCCTGTCCCTTTTGTTGAATTCAATACACAATTACCGGTCAAGCTAACACCTAGGGTTTCTATATGGTCAATTGGACGTCCTATCACGTTTTGGCTGACAATATAGCTTTATGTCCCAGGAAGACCTCGCCTTGCAATTAGGAATGACCTCAGGCTAAGATTCCATTTCACAGAACAGCCTCACAATTATAGCCTTCGTCTATCAAATTCTAGATCTACTCTATTCAGCCCATAAAGCTCGAAATCCAAACATCATCCCCTTCCTCAGCCATCCATCTCCAACGCTGATCCCGTCAACCTGCATCACAGTAATAATCTCAGTCCATTCCCTCAGCTGCTGCATAACTAGCTCTAGCAAGTTCCTCAGCGTGGTCTTAATACACTGGTACTCGAAGAATGGCGCCTCGCTCCTTCGTGGGCCAAAATCCCGAAACTCGATCCATGTGTCTGAGTCCTGGTTTTGCAATTTAGATCCATCGACTGGCGAGGTGGAAGGGAAATGCGCTACGTATTCGAGGCCGGCGAGGATGGGCTTGAAGAACTCGCTGTCGGTGAGATGCTAGCCGACGGCTTTAATGAAGAGTTGGAGGTCATCGGCGTTTAAGGGACTGGTGGTGTTCTTGATGGAAAGACTGATACTGTTGGAATTCACGGTGAGACCTGTTAGGTTTTTCGAGGAAGGCATGGTAGGGATTGCCACGTCCGATCTCTTCTCCAGCCTTTCAGCGCTGTCGTTCTCACTCCTCTCCCTTCCCAGACTCTCCACCCTGTTATCATTACTACCGCCTTCCAGACTCAGAACCTGCGAATCCGGCCTCTCAACCAGAATGTACCCCACAATCTTCATGTTCAAACTCAGCGTCAACATTATCGTCTGAAACCGATTGATGTTCATCATGAACAGCGCAGAAAGCCACACCCCCCAAATAACATACCGTATCGGTTTCGTTCCCGGACACAGAGCCGCCGCCGCGCTCCTAGTCATCACGTCGGGATAGCTCGGCAGCCGAGCGGTGGCGGGTCCGATGGCGGCGGTGAAGTCCTGCAGCACGAGATTGGTCATGGCGTTGACGGCGTTTATGAGGCAGGCAATGGGCCGCAGGGGTGTGTGGCCGAATTGGGCGTCGACGGTGAAGCCGGGGTCGAACTCGTCTTACCGACCGGGAGGAAGGGTGGTTGTATTCAAAACAGGGGAGAAGAGGTCGGTTAGGTCCGGCGGGATTGGGGGAGCGAAGGAGGGCCGGGCCGGGATGCTGCGTTTGTGACGGAGGCGGAGAGAATGAGGATGGGGATGACTAGGAGGGGGGAAAGAGGGAGCAGCATGATGACTGCGGAGACGTGCGGCTGGGACGGCGAGGACGGAGTCAGATCGTCACCGACATAGATGTGATCCTTGCATTCCTCGCCCTACACGTGGGGAACATGCTACGATGCCGCTGTCACTATCTCGCAGCGCGTCGAAGAAAGTAGGACTTGAGAAGCAAGAATCAAAACATCCGAATCCGCAGTCTCCATACGCGACAGGCAATATCAATGCAGGTATAGGGAGAGATTACTTGCCCTCGGGTTGAGAAATCAGCCAGAATATTCACCGATGCAGTTCGCACAGCCATCAATCGCGTCCTCTATACAATCCCGTCCTTCGACCTCAGATTCTACATGGAAGAAGCATACATCACAGCCTGGGCCCTCCTGTAGCTAGATACCAGAAGACGATGCAGACTGCCGAATCAGAATCTCAAAATGCGACTTATGTCTTCCCCTGATACCCGTAATGGCGCCTGCAGACGCAACTTTGGCACGGGTAGCTGGACAAAGGAAGAGAGGTAGATGTGTAGTAGTACTTATCAGAGCCTCGCCAAAAGACTCACAGGACTCCGATCGAGACGCTCATTGAAAATGGGTGGTCAACATACTCAGAATAGGATAGACTGGAGATGTAGATTGTGCTTGTTCGGATTGAAACAAGATGATGAACAGCATCAAAATCAACAATACCTAGATCGCTAAATGGACAGCCAGTGTACCCTATCAATACATTCTCCTATAGGATTTCATCTTCTATTTTCTTCCTCCGGAAACGATGCAACATATTCGAGCCGTTACCGCGAACATCGTCGATATCTTTATCTTGATACCCATTCACCCCAGAAATGATTGCTCATTTCGCAAAGTGCAGGTCATATCCGAGCCACTTCCTCGCAACGACCTGCTCAGCACTCAAGCCTGGCTTGCCGTACGTCAACGGTAAGAAGTACCACCATCCACCTATCACAAGCGCCAGCACAACCCCACAGGCAGCCCAAAGCGCCAGCATACTCTGTCCACTCATGCGTTCTTTTGCAGGAACGACAACCCTCTTCCCTCCACGGTCTTTATTTTTGCTTGGCGTCTTGTTCTGCGTCTGCTGTAGGAAATTTTCGTCCAGGCCAACAGGATCAAGGTTGAAGACGAATTCGAGCAACGCGCCGGTGACCAGAGCGGATGCGAGATGCGCAGGCAAGTAGTGGTGAAGGAAGAGTTGGCGGCCCATGATGAAGAAGGGAATGTAGTGGGCAGCCCAGCAAAGGAAGAAGAAGCCGGTACTGTTGTAGAGACGCGATCGAGTTCCTGAAATAAATAACGTGGTCAGTCGAGGTAACAAACGAACCAGACGTTACTGGATTCAGACTGGCTTACGTTCATCGAGGCTGTCAATGCCACGCCTTTGAGACAGTTGGTCTGCGCCAATGATTCCTGCGAAGACGGCAAGCAGACTACTTACAATCCACCAACCGACGGGGTTGCCAAGGAAGTAGATTTGTTGTCTTGTGTCATTCTGTGTCCA
This sequence comes from Parmelia sp. 050094, assembly GCA_018257885.1. Taxonomy (NCBI): domain Eukaryota; kingdom Fungi; phylum Ascomycota; class Lecanoromycetes; order Lecanorales; family Parmeliaceae; genus Parmelia; species Parmelia sp. 050094. Next base: position 43,292 of record JAEUBB010000212.1, on the reverse strand, counting down.
GAAGCTGACACCGCGAAGTAGGAATGGCCACTGAATTGGCTGACTGGAATAAGGATGGCTGCTCGTCAACGCATTGTTGTGATAGAAGATGGCACGTTGGAGTTCGATATACTTCTTCAAGAAAGGTATGTGCTTGACCTTCCTGACCTCCTTGACAAGGCGCGGGCTGTCAGCCGGTATGGAAGGTATCTCGTCCACGTACCAGATATTGCTGGACTGCTGAATGTTCTTGTTCCCATTGATCTCGGCCTGTTTGTAAGCCCAGTCAGGAAGAGGAGTGGTGTGCGTCCACATAGCAACTCGTGTGGGGGCGTGAATCAATTTAAAGTGTCCCGAAAAGCTTTTGAGCTGCTGCCTTCCCTTGGCATTTTCAATCTTGATTTCGAACAGCGTATCGTTGTACCGCTCCCCGTTCGCGTCCTCGAGCCCTACTGTCGTGAATTCCTGGTTCGTGGGGTAGTAAGGCGAGGCAACATCATGCGACAGGAGGTAAGAGTCCGTCACGAGATGCCGCAATTTGACAAAGTCACCGCTTTGTACACTCTGGCCGGCTTTTGCGCTGGAGAGGTCGATGATGCTGTTCGGAATGATTTGCCAGTAATTATTGGTATCATTGAACGGGTAGCCGGTTACTTGCTGTCCTTGGCTGGAAACACGTCCGTCATCGTAGCGTAGGGGATACCTGTCGGCATGGCTGTGCAGGTAGGTCTTCGTCTCCTTGTGGCGGATGGAGATCGAGTCATAGTATTCAATGCCAGTGGACTGTGCGCTCATCATGTTGTCGCTCAATGTCTCTTGGAACGCGGGAGTCATGAAATCATCTCCCGGTCCGGATTTGCTCAAAATAGCAAAGTGGACTTGGAACCAAAACAGGTAGATGAGGAATGGGACCAGGATAAGTCCAGTCATGCGTGCCAGAAAGTGCCTTGCGAAATCGGGCAGTGTCAAAGCTCCTTCTTTCCGGTTGATGTCCAGAAGGCCCCAGAGGTCAATTGCAACCGCACAACCCACGGTGAAGAATGTGAACACTCCAACATATTTGGTCGATATGACACAGCTCATGGCGACGCCAGTCAGTAGGAGCCATTTCCACCATTTTTGCGAGAAGGGCTCGTGCCTCATCTTGAAGAACCGAATATAACAGAGGACACTGAGCGACATTGCGAATACCAAGGTCGCATCGAGTAGGATAAGTCGAGTCTGGCCTATGTGGGCATTGTCGAATAAGACCAGCCCAGCTGCCACAACGGCTGCTGGAAGCGTGTAGCCTGATTCCCACATGATCAAGAAAACCGTAGGGACCGTCAAGGATCCCATAAGGGCTGGCATGGCACGGAAGGCGACATAGGGTACTTTATTGGCAATGTATGAATCGCCAATGTTGTCGAAGAGGAAGTGTCCATCGTATCCAACGAACCAGCCCATAAGAGCAAACAGAAGCTTTCCAAAGGGAGGATGGACATCGAAAAAGTAGGTTCTTTGTAGGTAATATGAGGCGAACTAACCAAAGGCATAGTCAGCGTACTGTGTCCAAATAAATCGGGATGTCGCCTTCGTATAGTAGGAGCGAGTGGGGTCTTGAGGACCATGGAGCTTTATATACCTTTCCAAAATGGACCTCATCAAAGACCACCTCATTGGGATGCCCAATGCCCCAGAATCGAGTTATGAAGGCCAGCAGCGTTATCACGCCCAGTGCAAGCTTGTAGTCCCACTCCGAGGTCACCACTTCGGGCAATTTTGTATCCTTCAGTATCCCATTGAGGTCGCTGTCTATTTTTGGAGGATTTACACCGGACATAGGGGCTTTCTTGTCCTTTTGCCCTCTCTGTCGCATTGTAGGGGAGGTCATTGTGGAGGTAAAGACCGACTCTAGAGATCTCGTGGTTAGAAGAGAGCTTCAAGGAGGGGGAACAACTTCGAGTAGGGGAGGATTAAAAGGGCACTTACAGCACTGAATCTTCATGTGTAACACAAATACGATTGTTGTCCTCAGGAGGTACGAGGCGAATTCAACGTAGCATACAAACTGAGCTCGTTTGAATGTATTCGTGTCCCTTAACCAAGACACCTTTTCAAGAGCTACGCCGCAACATTCGCCAAGATTTTCGTGGTCGCGCTGTAAGGCTGAGTGATACCCCTTTCACCCCTTTACATCAGAAGCTAGGTATGATAAAAATATCATCAAGGTTAGCATACGACTCTAGCATTTATCAGGCATTCGTCAGATTTCTCTAACCATGCGGACTGTTCACCGAACGAGCGTGCTGAATGAGAATCAACACGGAGACAAATCTCTCAACTTGGGCCCCTTTGATGATAGCTAACTTCTAATCTTTCTACATGACATTTTCATAGGACCAAGTGTCCCAGGACCAAGCTTGACGTCGACTTAGCCTCTCAAAAAGGAAGGCGTAAGTGACTGATTGGATGAGCCCTAGTATGCCAGCCAGATCTGCTACCCACTTGCAACGATATCCAGATTTCAAGACTTGATGACCTATAATAGCATCTATTGGGGTCTCCAATTTAGCTATGTCTTGCAAGCAAAACGGCCCAATCTAGGATAAGGCTATCTTCTTGAATAACTTCAATCATCCTCTTCAAGCATACCCAACGTCTCCAGCTCAATTCGAACCATCCGGTCAAAATCAGACCTCTCCATCCCACTGCTTCTGCACAGCCGGAACAAGCTTTTGATGCTTGTACTGATGTGATGCTTTACTGCCACCTCGGCAGTCGACTGAAATTCCGCTGATTCTTCCAGTCTTGACACTGCAGCTGGACCCGCTGGTGGTGATGCCGCCGGATGACTGATGCCTTGGTCTGCGATCGCTGGGCCGGAACCATTTCGTAAGGCGTACGTGTCTTGAGAGGCAGCATTTTCGGGTTCTGATGCTCTGTGCATCGAAGATGCCATAATATCGCCGTTCAGGGTTGACTCTCCTATCGCGCCGCGATCTTCGGAAGGGTCGTTATTGTCCATCGCCGGCTGCACTTGCGCATATCGATCGAAGTACTCAGCGTCTGATGTGGTCCCATTGTGCTTGTTCGGATTTGATGGAGAAGAAAGCGATTCTTGTGTTGCAGGAGTTTTGTCATATTGAGCCCAGTAGTCATCATCATCGTCTTCTTCCTGCTCTTCTTCCACAGCGGTATCGGACTTGTTCATGCCGTGCAAAGCTGAATGGTCCTCGCCTTGCCGTATTGCTTCTTCCATCATCTCCTCTTGAGCCTTCTCGTCTGCTTCAGCGATGGTTGGACACCAATCACGAGCTGCCAGTTCCGTATCTCCCTCTACCGGCTTGACCTCAGACACACGCCAGCCGTTCCCACCGCCTTCTTGATCTCCTTCGCACCATAGATATATGATGATCAGCCCCAAGTCAATGACTCTCACCCTTGCTTGTAGCGTTTCTTCATCCAAACGCCTGTAGCTGATGTCCTGCACATCACCGAAATCGATTTCACCTGAAACCGGATGTAACTCAAACGCATCGCTTTCTGAGACTATATCCACAAGCTTTTTCGCGGGCTCTGATTCCCAGCACAAAAGAGGAAGCCAAGAGTCGGACGGGGAGGATGAAGTGGCGGCGAGTAGTTGAACGCGTTGACGAAGTATGGGAGACAGGAGAGGCAGTAGGGCAGGAGGCGCTCGGGGTGAAACGAAAGCCGTGGGTAGGCATGCGAGGAGAGGTGGGAGAAGACTCCGGTAATCTGGAAGTGGGATGTACTGAACCATTGTGAGATTTTGACGCTGTGCTTTCGGTGCTTAGGTTGCTGGCTCTGACTAGATACTACTGACGTATTCCCGACCGGTTGCCTATGAATTCATCGAAGTTTGGAGAAAGGGTCATTTTATAGAAGAATTTGTGGTCCTGTGTCACGAGGAGAATGGAATCGACTAGACTCCCTTCATCCGAGCTGACATGTCCCCGACAATTTGCGGAGCGTTCGTCCTTCTCCGCCACAGACGAGCGAGCCATGATAGTCAACTGGGCTCCCGTACCGCATGTCATGGCAGGAAGGAGTCCGCGGTATTAATCTTAGATAGGAAAAAGGCCGCCGTTGAGCTCGTACCGCAATGCCATCATTTTGCAGGTCGGCACTACTCGGCAGTCGCTTCTCGGGTAACTTACTCGTAGAAGGTATCTTAGAATGCTTGGTTGATGGACGTCGAGGGCCCCTCTGGTCCATGCACCATGACGACAGGAGATAACCAAACCTCTAGATGCAAAGTTAAGTCATGCAGGCTACTAGTATAAGTTCATCGCTCGAGTCCCACTGCCATCTAGGACTCAAGTCTCTCAGGGGACAGCAGCAACCCGCATCATGGCCATCGAGACCGACTCATTGGTGTCCGCACATCCCACTGCCTCAGAGACAGACAATTTCGAAACGGTAAAAGATTTAAAGAGGCTACGTCTCAAGGTCGATTACAGACTGTGCACTATCGCAGGTCTTCTATGCAGTCTCAACTTACTAGACAGCGGAATTATTTCTAGCGCCTCGGTGACGAGCATGCTGAAGGACCTTGGACTTGATCAAGGGAATCGCTACTCCGTTTCGATTCTGATATTTACCGTAGCAAGTGTGTGTTTCCAGCTTCCTGCCACCTTAGCCGTACGCATCGTGGGACCTCGAATCTTCTTCGCTGTCATCACTTTCGCCTTTGGCTTGATTACGCTCTGCACGGCCTTCATCCAGACGTGGAAGCAGATGATCGTAATGCGAGTGCTTCTGGGTATCTTTATGAGTGGCATTTATCCCGGGTTGGCGCTGCTCATTTCGAGCTGGTATCGACGAGAGGAGCTCCAGCTTCGCTTTGCGTTCTTACAGTGTGGTGAGGTAATCGTTTTAGCTACCGGAGGAATTGTGAACTTTGGTTTGAATAACCTCGACGGTCGAGGGGGTGTCAAGGGTTGGCAGTGGATGTTCATCGTCCAGGGACTTGTGGCTTGCCTCATCGGTATAGCAACATATTGGTGGATCGTAGACTTTCCCGAAAACGCGCAAGGAAGCTTCTATTTTCTGGACGAGGCAGAGACTAAGATGGCTGTCGCACGGATCCAGCACGATCGTGGGGATGTTATACCGACTCCGTTTTCGTGGCCTGAAGTCTTGAAGCATTTTCTCGACCTGAAGATATATGGATTTGCTGCAACCTTTTTCCTTCTCAACTTGGTCTCCACAGCTTTATCATACTTCTTGCCCATAATTCTTCAAAGTGGTATGGGATTCTCAACGAACAAGGCAATATTGCTGTCGGCGCCGCCGTACTACTATGCGGTCATTCCGGTATTGATATCGTCTTGGATTGGCGACAAGTATCGTCTGCGAGGGCCTGTCATAGCTTTCAATTCGCTATGCTTGATTGCAGGTTTTGGAATGCTTGGTTTCGCCGACCAAGTTACAGTCAGATATGTTGGTACGTATCTTGCTACAGGGGCGTATATATCGAATTGGGCAGCTTTGAACAGTTATCAAGCTAGCAACATTACTGGTCAATGGTACGTATTTTCGGAGTCCATGCCTGATCTGAGCCTGATACTGAGCCCTGGGACATGTCTTGGGAACACTTACTCCCAAGATGTGTTTCAAGGCTCACTATACCCCTCTACCAAGCAAGACTGACGACGAAGTAACGATCCAGGAAGCGAGCAGTCACAGCGGCAGCGGTAACTGCTTGCAACGGACTCGGAGGTGTGGCTGGGAGCTTCATTGTCCGGCAGACCGAAGCTCCTCGTTATCCAACGGCGGTTTGGGTGTCTATTGGGTCCCATATCCTCATCATCAGCATTGTCCTAGCATTCTCGGTGTACTTCTACACTGCCAACAGCAATCAAAGAAAGGGCAAGAAGACGATTGAAAGGACTGAAGGTTTCCGATATACTTATTAAGCGAGGCTTGAACGTATTTCAAAATGAGACAAAGTCAGTAGCAGTAGCAGATAATGACAGATGAAGTAGACCCGGAACGTATGATCGTTCTCACGACCAACAAAAAGAGACTTCGACGTCACGTAAACTCGATACTCTGCGAGCTGAAGATAATATCAGATAGATAGGAAAATGCGCACAAGTAGGTCAATAAATGGTCACCCTACCCTAGGTACCGTAGGTATACAAGACTTCAATGATGTCGTGGATAGAACGGCTGCTGCGGAACACGCGGGCACGCGGGATGAGCAATCATCGTAATACAAGGACGATTTTGATACGGATAGCACTATAATTCGGGTGAAGCCGTTGTCCAATCAGCAAAAGCGTAGCTCCTTCACCTCCTCTCAGACGTAAGTCTTCTTCCTAGTCTCGAGTCCAATGTACAGACACGATATGTTTCGCAATTATTCAATGGAGCTTGCCAAGCAGAGAGAAGCAGACTAAACGTCGTGCTCTGATTTTGAAGACTGGCCACGCCTCCCTGGGCCACACAAGCTCCCTGGTCTTGCAAATATGGTCTTCATCTCGATTTGTACAGCGCTTTACGACTATGCTCCTCAAGGTGACAATGAGCTCGCGCTGAAAGAGGGCGATATAATCTATATACTTGAGAAGAGCTCGGAAGATGATTGGTGGAAGGCAAAGAAAAGAGCGCCGAGTGAAGACGAGGATGAGCCCGTAGGCTTGATACCGAACAACTACGTTGCCGAGGTCAGTATTGCCTGATAAATTTCGGATACTTCGAGCTGCATAAAGGCAGACCTGGTGCCTTGAACTGTCTTGAGAAGCACTGGGGACCGGGTGCTGACAGCTACCGCGTAGGCCCAACCCACACACCATGCAAAAGCATTATACGATTACAGCCGGCAAACCGACGAGGAGCTTTCTTTTACCGAGGAATCTTTACTCTTCGTCTACGATACATCTGATCCAGACTGGACCCTTGTAGGGCTAGATGGCGAGTATGGCTTTGCGCCTTCCAATTACATTGATATCACTGGCAAAGCGGAGCAACCGTCACCGCAAGCAGCATTGTCACCACAGACTTCCGAGAGAGAGATCGAGCCGGACCAGCCATCGACCCAAATCGCAGCAGCTCGTAGTGGCCCGGCAGCTGCCATGGCGGGCATCATGCACCAAAAGTCATCTTCCACAGACTTGCCACCAGCCAACATGGGTTTACCGCCTCGAAGACCGCAACTGACACCCGAGGATTCAGATGAAGAGCCTCACGCGCCATCATTACCTCAACGTCCGCCCTCCCAACAGCTTTCACCGCCCCCACCACAGTATGCCTCCCCTAAATCCCCAGACTCTCCAGGCATTGCAGCCTCGCCGCCCTTCAACCGCGCTGTGAGCCGGAGCTACGATGAGGATCAGCCGCAGGTCAGCAATGGCGGATTCCATCTTTACAACATCAATGAGATGGTATCTGCAATGGGTAAGAACAAGAAGATGCCAACCACACTGGGTCTGAACCTGGCTACGGGCATCATTATGATTGCTCCAGAGAAATCACGGGACGGACCTCAACAGGAATGGACCGCGGAGAAGCTTACTCATTACTCTATCGAGGGCAAACACGTCTTCTTGGAACTTGTGCGACCCAGCAAGAGCATTGATTTCCACGCCGGTGCGAAAGACACAGCTCAAGAGATTACCAGGGGTCTCGGGGAGATAGCAGGCGCTGCTAGGGCGGAAGGGCTTCGAGAGGTTCTCGAGGCCAGTGCTGGATCTGGAGGTGGGCAAAAGAAGGGACATGTACTCTATGATTTTATGGCTCAGGGCGAGGACGAAGTCACAGTAGCGGTTGGTGATGAAGTAATTGTTATTGATGACAGTAAGAGCGAGGAGTGGTGGATGGTTCGGAGGCTGAAGAATGGAAAGGAAGGCGTGGTACCGAGTACTTACGTGGAGGTAACGGGTATTGTGGCTCCACCTCGGACCAGCTCTGGGATCACTGCTGGCAAGTCTATCGTGGAGCAGAACAGGCTGGAGGAAGAGAGAATGGTTAAAGAAGCTGTCAAGGCTTCCAAAAGTGAAGCAAAGGCTGCCGAGCGAAGCAAGAAGGAAAGCAAGCACGGCAGGTCTTCCTCGGCATCCAAAGCCAAACCTGACATGGCCAAGACACGGACCTGGACTGATCGATCCGGTACTTTCAAAGTCGAAGCGCAGTTCATTGGTTTGAAAGATGGAAAGATACATCTGCACAAACTTAATGGTGTCAAGATTGCCGTCCCTGTCGTCAAAATGGCGATCGAAGATCTCGAATATGTTGAGAAAGTGACCGGCGTATCTCTGGATGATGACAAGCCACTTTCTGATATCAAACGCAAAAGCACGCAGACTGCAAAGGCCAATGATCGCAAGAAATCGGAGTCTGCAGCAAGCGCAGCAAAACCGGGGGCTACAGTTGAGCCGTCCCCGTCCAAATCCAAGCCCGATGGGCCTGAATATGACTGGTTCGACTTTTTCCTCAAAGCTGGAGTCAGCCCTTATCAGTGCGAGAGGTACGCCTTCAACTTCAACAAGGATTCCATGGACGAGAATGTTCTCGGAGAGATCACGCCTTCTGTATTGCGGACGCTCGGTCTTAAGGAAGGAGATATTCTTCGGGTGATGAAGTATCTGGACACCAAATTTGGCCGCACAGGTATGTTTCCCATTCAGTCTTACGTCATGCGCTGTAGCTACGGGACTGACATGGGAGAAGGTGGACAAGCCGCAGAAGGTGAAGGTGGAGGCCTTTTTTCAGGGCCTGGTGGCGCTCTCAGGAATAATACCCGCAAGGGACGCCCGGCGCCAACAGTGCAAAGCAATGATGTTGTTGATGCCAATACATTTAGACAAAGAGAGAACGACGAAGAGAAAGCAAAGCCTAGATCGGAGGCTGTCTCCACACCGGTGGAAACGGCGCCGCTACCACCCAAGAAAGACACTCGCGGTTTTGACGACGATGCATGGGACGTTAAGCCTTCCAAGACCCCTATGCAGCAGTCGAGTCAGCAACCTGCTGCAGCGCCTACGCCAGCGGCGAGTGCCCCTCCACAGCAGCCTACCCTGACGGGATCCTTACTGGATCTTTCTTTGCTGTCACCCCCTCTACAACCTACACCAGCCCAAAAGCCTCTGCAGCCTCAATCCACGCAAGGCCAACCACCGGGACAAGTTCCGCCACCACAATTGGTACAGCAACAGCCTGTTGGAGCCAACCCACACTTCTTTTCGCAGCTGGGACAGCAGCCTACGGGCTTGCAATTGCAGCAGCAGCAGCAGCAGCAGCAGCAGAACACAGCTCAATTGCAGCAGCCTCAGGGACTTAATGTCCAGCAAAGCTTTCCAAATCAGCAACCGCAGCAGACTGGTCTGCCACGACAAAGGCCGCAAGCACCTCAGATCAGCCAGCAAGGCTCGATCATGCCACCACCGCCTGCCAGACCTCTCTCAGCGCCTCAGACCCAACCGCAAAGCAGTAGCTTTGGTCCCCCTCCGTTGCAGCCGCAGCTTACAGGCTTTCAACCACAAAGCCAATTTGGCAACCAGATCGCACCGCCAGGTCAAAGTCTCAATGATTTGAACCAGCAGAGGCTACAGCAACAGCAACTTAATCAGCAGCAGCAGTTTGGTCAACAGCAGTTTGGCCAGCAGCAATTACAGCCACAGCAGACAGGTTTTGTACAGCAGAATCCAGGTTTTAATCAATTTGGGAGTGGCATAGTCCCCCAGCAGACTGCATTCGGACAACAATACCAAATGGTGCCTCGGCCACCGGATCTACGAGGAATGCAGAATCCGTACATCAACGGCCAGCAGACCGGAAGTCCGTTCGCCGATCCTCGAGGGCAACAGCAAGCCGGAGGCTTTCAGCCATTACAGCCCCAGAACACACCATACCAGTCCCAGTTTCAAACTTCTCTTCAACCTCAGCAGACCGGTATCAATTCCATGTTGCCGCCGGCATTGCAGCCTCAACAGACAGGTGTCAATGGGTTTTCCAGGCCCAGCTTCGGCCAGGCACCTCCACCAGTCCCTCAGATGCCATCGATGCCCTCGCAACCTCCTGCCGCTCCACTGCTGCCGCAAAAGACTGGTCCGGCGCCCCCAGTCAGATTTGGAACCCCAGCAGCGAACAAGTTGGTACCTCAACGGACAGGGCGGGCGAATCTGGCCTCAGCCAGTGAGTATTTCATATCTTCGTTTTATCATTCCTAGACTAATCAGCTTTCTAGCACCTTCTAATCCCTTTGGTTTCTGAATACTTCGTTCAGAAGGACTTGCGGAGGAAGAGGAGAGTCGGCAACGTTGGACTAATGGGAGGGAGTTGCACCAGGCATTTGTAGATATTAATACATCCGTGTGTACCTAGGCATTAGCATCCTGTGAACAACATCGTCTATATCTCATCCATTCACCCCCTTGACATTGTCGCTTGACCAACGTCACGCATGGACCCAAATTCCCTGACAGTGACGAGGAATCAATGATGTAAGATTTAGAGGGAAGGGCGACTGAATATCTAAATGATTAGCATCGATATCGACTTTGCTCCTGAGACTAATCTGTTACAGATTTACGCAAATACCGCCTAGAAAATCATGTCTAAAGAACCAACGGAGAGCTAGAATTGATGATAGCTATTCTGGATCGGATCAAGGCGCAAGCTGAGCTTCGAGATGTTGGACCAGCCTGCTCGAAGAGATACGGCAGATGACGGCGGAGAGAGAACTATGAATATCAGGTACGAGAATAAGTAGGATCGTCAAGCAAATTCCAGATCGAAAGCGGAGGTGACATCGCTCTGACACTCTTCCCGGATCTCCTCGCTAGAATCACCCATCTGCAATAGATTTCGGACCTTCCGGAAATGTCCCAACTACCAGCCATTGTCTGACCAGAGGATGAGGTCTCGCGGCCCTGAGCACACCAAAAAAGCTGACTATCTTTTTTATACGACGTCTTTGCACCCTTCGAGACTCGCATGCTGACAACCGCAAGGCGGCCTGTCGCGCAGGCGCCCAACAATGGTGTACCGTGCTCGCCACCTTCGAGCTTGCCTCTTTAGCAGGTGCTAAGAATGGTTGTACCCAACGTTCGACAAGGTGTTTAAGCGCAGTTTAATTCACTTGATCTTTGATGGATAGATCAGCACCATTATGGAGGAGCAGCTCAAGGGCAGCAAGACTCCACTCCCAGCGTCTGCCAGCATCACCCAACGGGCAGTATAATCCAGGGCAGTCAAATCCATCTATATCCTTCGAATCCAGCGACGACGCACGCTGGACCAGCTTTTCTAAGAAGAGTGATGTGCTGTCTCGTTTCACACTTATCGGCATATGATTCTTGACCCCTTGTTTGAAAGCAAAAGAATTGGGGTCATGCCGTCTCGGAGAGCGATGCATGGACTAGCGCCTCTTTCGAGGAGCACATTGACTAAGTCGGATACGGCCGGATCGTACTGACCAAGAGCAGAATGTAGTGTGGTTGTTCCGTCATTTGTGGACATGGTGGTTCGCTTGTAGATCTGGTCACTGCCTAGTGTTCTGCGCTCTTTCATCTTTCTTTGCAAAGGCAATATCCAGAAAAGATTGCCCTAGTTGGAACTGTTTTGTATGCTGAACATTGTCTTGCAATCTATCGATGCAGATTTATCCCGCTATATGGAGCAGCTGCTCTTGAGAAAGACCACCCACTTCATGATAGTCTGTTAATCCTGGTCTGCATCTTCATTATCTTTACCCTCTCTCATAATTCTTGGATGTTGTAATGATCGCAAGATCAATACGAGTGAGCAAACCAACCCTGATTATCCCGAAAAACATCCTGCGCTTCCGCATCGTGCCGCATCTCAAAATTAATCTGTTCTCGCGATGATCCGTCCAGGTCTCCCCATCCATCCACCACACCGTTCCTGATGGATCATTTCTCAATGGGTGCAGCGAAGGACTAGATGAAGCATGTTGATCTATGGACGGGATCCATGAGGTTTAAGACGTCATGGCTAACATAGAGTAGCTGACAAGCATGAGAAGAAATGAAACGCGTATGCAGCAGGACAGCAAGCATAGAATGACGCTAGATCCTGCATGGAATGATCTAAACACGTCACACATTGTTCGAGTGCTTTCTCTGCCGCTGCTCGCCACATGGGCCATCTCTCCTTGACGAGAGTGAGGAATGCCGGGGGCTACACCAATCACTTGAATACAATTGCGTAAACCCTTGGCATTGGCTAATTCTTCCTGTTCTTTCCACAGTCTTGTCGTGAAGCGATAAGTTGGCCAACACGAAACAAGATCAGTTTTCTGTATGATGAATCTTTCACCCGAACAGAGGCCGCTAAGTTCGATATCGCTCGACTGCACACTCTATATTTGCTAATCTGCGTTTCTCTTCTTCAGATAAGTACCATCGAATGAGCGCGACGGTTTCCAAGTCAGCAGGCTCCTCTTCCGCGCAAACGTGATATGTTAAACGATAAATACAGGCGTTCCGAGGGCTTATTTGCTATTCGGGGACAAAGATGCGTCTTCCGAACAAGTCGCGGAGGTATTTAAGAATGTCTTCACTCAGTCAATGCAACCATTATTTCTCTTGTCCTTGTCTCCGCAGAGTCCAAGAAAGACAGGCGAGAAACCTGCATGTCATTGACGACAAGTCAACAACAACATCTGCTTCTGCTCCTGCTTCTTCTTCATCTCCTTCCGTGTCCCCTTCGCCCCCGCAACAACAATACAACCCACGATCTTGATCCGAGAAACCCACCGCCTCTCAACCCGGGCCCATGGCCCCTTGCGGTACCTGCCACACCTACGGCTTTGTTCAGTCCAGCTGCACCAACTGTCAAGGCCGAGGCCACATCTTTGACCAGCGAGAATGCCGAACCTGCGAGGGCGTAGGCGAAGTGGCAGACTATGACGGAATGATAAGTGCGTGCAACGAATGCCTCGGAACCGGTACTGTTACGTCCCAGGTCGATTGTCCGCACTGCGATGACGATGGGTGGGTGTATTTGCCTTGTCCGGATTGCGGGGTTAGGTAGATGGGGGGAGTGGGTGTGGGTTGGTCGGATGAGAGGGAGTGAGGCGGGTCTGTGGTTGATGGTGGTTGCGGGATGCAATAGTGGTGGATGTGATGATTTGCAATACACTTGTCGATGAACGTGATGTAGCCGAGCATCTGCGGCTCTCTAATCTTGTTGACGAGTTCAGCTTCATGGGATCTGTTCTGAAGCTCTCAACAAGTGATGTCTGTCGCGTTCTTCAATGTAGAAAACTCATACTGTAAAACTCCATAAACGCGATAGCGCTATGGACCTAAAGCAGTATTAGGTCGTACCGCTTAAGTTTTTCCGGCTAAACAATATCCCTTAAACTCCCTTGTAGCGGCATAAGGTCAATTTGTACAAAGTGAGTATGCTACAACGGTATCTGAAACCAGCTCTACGAGTTTTCAACATCTTCAAAGGGCTGCAGCCTGTGCTCTCCTTGCCTTAAGGGCTCGCTGTGAGTCCGATTCAAGATCCTGTTCTACCCGTGGCTGTGCATATTGCCATTGGAAACGCCATTCAAGTCTGACTACCGGCTGGAGGTAATTGAGTCGGTGAAACCTAGATTGGCTTCGTATAAAGACAATCCACACGACAAAGGTAATGATCATGGTAAATGCAGCGAATGGCAGAACTCTCTAAGACGAGTTCTTCATTCTAGTTGAACTGTGAATCTCCGGACTAAAATATGAGGTCACGCTTAGATCGTCGCCCTTTGGCTCGCAAGAGATATAGGTGTGAAGTCCGCATTTCTCATTCAGAGGCCGGTGCGAGCACATATCCTCGAGCACATTCCAATACCGATTTACATATTGATCTTCGCCCCGCGCCCGGAAATATCGCAAGAGTCCTCGAGCGATAGCCTCATCGTTCCGCCCGTAGTACTTTGCGGGTATGTAAAGCTTGCAGCGCAGACCCGTGTCCCCTGGCCTTGCATAGAAGCAATAAAATGTTCCGGCCTCGGGACGGTGACAAGTTGGGAGCTGCTGCGCCGGGTGAAAATTGTCCTCCAGACTTAGGACCAGCTGCCACAATGCGCGCATATTCCCGAAAGCTCGCTGCGTCACTTTGATCTGACCATTCATGGTCAGGATGTGGCAGAGACTTTCCCACGATGTCTCGTGTGACCGGAGATAGATCTTCATGCGGGCAATAGTTGGAGTCACACAATCGATGGCTACCATTTCGACCTCGGTCTGAGATCCAAGAGCGTCGTTTGCCATGTAATCGAACAGTGCGTCGAATGCTGGGAAACGAATGTTGGGGTGATCCTGGTGGAGACTTCTTATCGACTGAAATAGCACATGCGCCCTCGTCTGATTTGACTCGAGAGCTCTTATCATAGGCATGAAATATGTCTTGACAGTGATACCAGGATCTCCTAACTCGAAGGCGACGAACATAGAGGATCGGTGGCTTTGCGGAGGCGCTCGATTATCGATCGAGGCTGTGTTCGTCGTAGAGCTGAGCAGATCCTTTACCAAATGATGATGTATTGTCATATCAGTACCTGGGCAATATTTGTACAGATATTCGAGTAGTGACTTTGCTATTGACTGGTTGTAGGGATCGCCTGAACTTCCAGAACTTGGCCCAATCGGCTCAATGGTAAAGCGGACTTTTGGTGTGTTTCCAACTCCTCCGTCCCAGCACCAGCTGTACTCGATTGGTGAGTGGTCATCTGTCAAGTAGCTTTTCCAAGCTTGGGGTGGACCGCCTGCGAAGTCTGGGCGATTTCCCATAGAAGGCACGATCACAGAACGGTAGAAGAGGAGGTTCTGTTCTATAGAATCGGGGTCATAGTTCGCTTGGCGGAGCATGTTGGCCAAGACTTTCCCAGTCTTATGCCACCAATAGCTTGCGTCGTCATCTAACCGTGGGAATATGGCGTCATGAATCAGTGTCGGATCATGTCGATCTACGGAAGGTTTGCATGCCGTTGGTGTAGATCCTGACTGTAAGGCGATGGTAGACAGAGGTTGTAAGCCATCACAAGCGAGGAGTATGGGCGTCGCTATCGAGCGATCCATCATACTCTCTCACCGTCGAATTCAGGTGAGAGGGTTGTCTCATTTATAATTCTGAACTGGCTACTTTTAGCACGCGTAAGCTGTTGCGAAATGATCGCGACCACCCGCACAAATTAAGAGAGAAGCTACGTGCAGCGAACCGTGAATCGGTTAGATATCCTTTCATAAACTTAATTGTGGCTCGCAGGAGTCCATATGTAGTGACGATCATGCGCTAGAGCCAAAGTATTGACCGAAGACTTGTCCACGTGCAAAAGCAGATGGCCTTCTTCAGGTTCGCAAGCATTTCCCGATTCTGGAGCCGTCAATCATCTAGTGCCATGCTGGAGGTACCGAAAGGGTGGCCGCAAGGTCGGGAGGCGTTCTCCTCGGAATCATATTTCGTAGGTGGGACCGGTACTCATAAAGAAGGTGAAGGCAGTCTGTAGACTATCGGTGAGTCTTATGCACAACGAAAGCGGGGTTGTTGAAAGAGGTGGTGTACAACGTACCGAGAATCGCCGGTCATTGAGAAGCTGTATCCGAGCTTAGTCATGTAAAATATTCTATGTACCTGGTGTACCTTTTTGTCTTCCCTCCTTCATGGTTTCAGCCACGACTGCCGTCTCGATTGCCCCTGAATTTCCATTTTCCGTTGCCCGGATTACACTAAAAGGTGTGGAAGGAGCAGAGTGAATCGTTTGTCTTCTAGCAGAAATTCTACCCCTTGTTAGGCTTCTGACCTACCACAAATACCATATCCATCGTGATACTCATTCCTTTCTGACATCTCTGGACGAGAAGTCTTAACATATCACGCCACTTCTCCGCTGTTGGTGATTCTTTGCTGTCTTTTAGCCCTGCTGGAATAATGGAATTCTCCATCACGTCTTCAAGAGCCATGATTTGCATGTCGGTCCACGGTTTAGCCAGGACACTATCGATTGGCAAACGTTGATAATCAAGTACGTTGAGCCCATGCTGGCTGAAGAGTTTGTCCATCTCCCTAGTCCACCTAAAGTAGGTAGAATAGATGTAAGTCTTGGTCGTGCAACGCATCAGACCCAAATCGGAATACATACTTGGATGTCAAACCTCGAGCTGCCATCCATTCCAGCATCTTGGATACCATTTCTTCGTAGCATGACTCTGAAAGGTCTTGTTCTGCCAAAGTAGCATGGAGACTGTCAATATCACTCTCTTCCCATTGGAGGAACCCGCCGGGCTCTAAAGCTAGTCAGTGAAAATCTGACAGGCAATACTGGTACCAATCTCAAAGATCTCGATTAGGACGCCGGCTTTCGCTCCGTGTAGAGGACTTACTGAGCATGACCATCAGGTTTTCAAGCACCGGGGCCGGATTTTCGTTTCGAATCAGCAACACAAACAAGCTGATGTGAACAATATCGTATTTGCCAACCAGGTCGTCCGGTATTGTTCCGAAGGCGTCCAAGGTAGAAAGTTTCACGTTTTTGGGCAGTCTTTCTTTGGCGGGAAACTGGTTGGGGGAAATGTCGTATCCGTCCAATTGAGCTTCAGGAAAAACCCGAGCAGTTTCAATGAGCCAAATGCTTTGAAATGAGTCAACAGCGACTGCTTATTGTGATGGCGCAAAGAGGCGGCACTAACCCGGTCCCACAGGCTACATCGGCTATTTTCATAGTCTTCCCTTCTGTGTCAACTTTGGGATGAAGTAGAAAGCCTAGCTGATATCTCCACATCCAATGTTGAATGTATAGACTGGCACCTTTAGTATTTGAAAGACCGTCTAGGTCGTGCCAAAGCTCAAGCGCTTACCGTACAGATGCTAAGATGCCCCTCGAGAAGGCATAGGATTCGGCCATGTTCTTTGGAATATGTGTAGTAGGACCGACTTTCTATAAAGTATGTTGGTTGTAGGTACACCGAGGCAATTTCGGCCTCGAGGAAGACTCGGGAAGGTGAGGCGAGCTTATTAGACCTCATGGAAAGAAAGACGTCATGGTGGGATGCATTACCTTATCTTAGGCGAATAAAAGTCAATTGCGCTACCATGGCTCAGCACTTACATCACGCATGTAAAGTAGTTTAAGCCATACACAAAGTCTTGCAATACTCATCAAACCAGAACATGAAACTCGACTACAATTTACTCGTACGGCGGGTCGTGCCAGACCACATCTCCCGACTCCACATAAGCAAGGCTTCCCACCTTCGGCAGTAACAACTTCGGCAGTACTGTGGCACCCTCCAACTCCATGGGGATCGACGACGCATCAGTCATGTGCAACATATGCACGTCGCCATCAGAGGACGCCCTCGTCCAATGATGCCACTATTGCCGATCCCGCTCAATTGAGGGTGTCATGACGGAGAAGATGATGGGCTCACGTACAGCTTGAGACCATCATGTCGACTCTATTTGCGGCGTAGATTTTGTCAGGAAGGTATGTAATTCCGGCGATACGATATCCACGCCGCACAGCAAATGCAGCTGCAGCTGCAGTCACGGTCGCATGACGAGCCGGACAAGATGGCTCAAGCATGTAAGTTCTTAGTGCTGATAGAGCAATTGTTGCGAGATGGCATTTGGAATGGGGAATAGGATCCGATGATACGTGTAGACTCGTAGACTCGTCCGTCTCACCTACATACACTACCTCGGACCTAGCAACTTCAACTTGTGAGAAAATTTTTGATTCTCGTAGAGCAAAGTAGACTAAGTATTGAAGAAGTGGGGTCCGTTTTCTCCAGAGTCACAGTCACCTTGGAAACCGCCCCTCAGACACTAAAGCAGTGGCATGCATGCGTTATCTATAATTCATCTTTTTACCGAATGAGGGAAGTGATCGACAGACCAATGCACCCCAAACCTAAAACCTGGTTTTTAATCCCCGGGGTAAGGCGAAAATAATAGTTCAGTGACGCGAGGATAAAGTACCTTACCTTACTTTACTACTCGGCTCGGACCCCTCGGACGGGAAGTTGGTCTTGACTAGGGCGGCAGTGGCAGTGGCAGTGGCAGGCTTGCGAGGCAAGAAGAGTACCTTAAGCTGGGTAAGACTGGAGTACTTTACCTCACTCCGTAGAGGGCCATGGAAATCTTCATGGCAATTTCCAGATAACGGCTCCGAATAGTGTACTGCACTGTCACCTACCCAAGCATTCGGGTGCATTTCCCGCAGAATAATCTTGTGCTCATGACACTTGTACAGACTACCGTGAATCTACATACTCATACCACCATTGAGAGCGTCTTCCAATTCAAGTATGATGCAGAGATATTTGGCTCCTATCAGGTATGATACAATGGTACAATGATGATGTAATTAACGAATGGCCACAAGATGGAGACCCACACGCATGTAATCTTATATACTTACATCCATGCATCCTTCTAAATCAGACAAGCTGAGGTATTTGTCAACAAGGTTTCGAATAGAATACATCAAAACATTGGCTAGCCTGCCTTTGCCGCTTTATGATTCCCATTCTTAATTCTTAATACAATACCATTGCAACAGTTGCAACAGGCCGGACGCCATGGATTCGTGGGGTTCCTGTAGTATAACTTCTTCATCTATCCCAGTCTCCGCCTCCGTTGTCACTACTTTGGCACTCATTGACAAAGACCGCCATGAGCCATACGGCCTCTTCAGGTGGCCTACCACCGCCTCCTGGCGTCATGCCAGACTTCATCAACCCAGTCTCGAGACAAGGGCAGACAATCGCCGCGGCTGCTATCTGCCTCGCCTTTACCTCAATTTTCGTCTGGATCCGTCTGTACACCGCCTTCTTCATCCTCAAACAGCACGGCTGGGCTGACTGTGAGTATTCTTTGTCTAATGAAGCACAGTCCTAATGTCTGTGTCTAGACTGCTCTATTATTGCCTGGGTAACCTCCCCTCGCCTGTTCCCCATGACCCGTGCCGAGTCACAAAGCAACAGATAAGCTGAGAGACGTCCCTTAGCTTGGCTTTATTGCCTATTCCAGTCTCATTCTCGTGGTCAATACACTCGGTCTCGGCATCCATCAGTGGGATGTACCCATCACCCATCTCCAACGATTTGCACAGGCAAGACGAGAAGCCAAGACACCTTTTAATTTGGAGTACTCAGTGTGTGCTAACACAAACAGGAAAGGTTGCAAACGACTTGCAGATAATGTATGGACCTTTAATGTTCTGTATCAAGCTGTCCATCCTTTTACAACTCAAACAACTGTTTTGTCCCCTCGGCAGAAACATGACATGGTATCTGATACAGCTCCTTGTCTGGTCGAACCTCCTGTTCTACATTGCGGACACATGTGTGGAAATATGGGAGTGCATTCCCAGGAGCAAGATATGGGATAGGATGGTTCCCGGCCGCTGCGTCAACATCAATGCTGCCTTCATCGCTACGGCTGCGGTGAACGTTGTCTCCGATTTTCTCATGCTGGCACTTCCTGTCAGTAACGTATGGAACCTGCAAATGCCAGTGAAAAGGAAAATTGCAATATCTGGCGTGTTTTTGTTTGGGGGTTTGTGAGTTCAAGGCTTTGTCTCGGTCAAATCAGTCAATTGACATGGCTAACAAATGGCAGTACGTGCGCTTCTAGCGCCATTCGCCTAGCTTACAGCGTCGCCAGTCTCAACAAGCCCGACCAAACTTGGACTTTGCTTCCGGTAGCTTTATGGATGTTGGTCTTTCCCTGATCCCAAATTTCACCAAAACGATTTCTCACATGTGGTCTAGCGTTGCCGAACTCGCCTGCGGAATTATCTGCGGTTGCCTCCCTGTTTGCCCTGCCTTCTTCCAACATCTGCACTCCTTCCTACGACCCAAAGCGAGCAAGGTCCTCAATAGCGGCTTCGGCACGTCAAGGGACGGAAAGGCCAAGCAGACGTCACCATCTGGAAGCTACGATCCGAAGGGCGCTCTGTGGGATAGTCCCTATGCGTCGAATATGCCGCTGAGGAATCACGAATACCTGGAGTTGGATGAACGACACGTCCCTCTGGAGACATATACGACTGTGATAGATGGCGGGAGGATGACGTTCCCTGCTGTCGGTGTGGGGCCGAGAAGCCAGGAACGCAACGGAGGACGTCCAGGCGTGCGGAATGCGATTACAAAAACGACACGGGTGGAGCAATCGGCTGTTTAGCGATACGAGAGACGGACCGTCACCCACTGGGAGTTGTGCAGAGTATAAGTAGCTGTGCCTCATTCATGCGGCTAGGAAGTATGATGATGCATGAATCCAAGAAGGTTTCGGCGGTTGTCGATTTGCCGCTCATGTTGTAACGATAATGGATGTGGGAATGACTTCAGAAAGATCGCTATCGAGTGGTGGTCCTTGTCTCCAGTCCCGACTGGCATCAATAAAGCACCTCACTACCCTAGGTGAATTCGTAGATTTGTGCTCTTGGCCGGATCCCGCAATCTGGAAGCACTGCCTGCCAAACCGAAAACTTGTCCGGGAAGAGACTACGAGTAGCGTTGTTCACAGGGAGTGCCGAGCCGAGACAGGGACAGGGACATCCATACCCACTATTTGTAGTACTAGGAAAATGTTTCAGCTTCATTGCATTTTTAATGTCATTGTTGCACAGCCTTTCGCAATCTATGCTGCTTCGATTTTGCTCGTTACTGAGGAACTCCGCTCATCGTTAACACGTTGAAGCCAACAGGCTGGTGGTTCAAACGGCACCAACAGAGACAGTAGAACAAGTATATTGTTTTCAAATAATTAGATATAGTGAGCTCATGCAGCAGAGAGATGAAGGTGAAGAATGTTGGAAGGCGTAGGAAGCATAAGATATATCAAGGAGCTCTTATTAATTACGTAAAGGGTCTTCGGAGTGCAGAGATGTTTGTCTATTGAAACCTCTTTATCCTTCAGATGTCTCATCCAGATTCTCAACTATCTATTCTTCACTTCACTCCACCTCGTCACTCGTTCCCCTTTTGCCGCAAGGAAAGCGCAGACCCCATCAAACACGTCCAAACTTTCCTAGCATCTTCTCCGACATGCAGCACACACCTATCACGGTCCTCACAGTCGTCACACTCATCGCACATGTCGTATCGCAAGACCCGCCCCCTACCATCCACGACCGGGCCTGCTATATCCCCGGCAGTATCACCGCGCCAGTCGGCGACTGCCAAAGCGCCATCGATAAGCTCCCGACTCAAACCGTCATAATCGACGGACCCACAATAAGCTGTCTGGAGGTGGCGTGGTCGGGCGACTGCGGGATCAACATATGCTCCGACGTCAACGTCAGGCCCCAAGCCATCGCGGCAACAGCCCAAGACATACTCTCCGGATGCCGGAGCTCGGGCAAGGGTGCAACGGTCGGCGGATACATGACGATGAGCCGGTTCGCGACGTCGTCGACGGGCGGGTTCGGCGGCGTGAACGGAGTCGGGGCTCCTGGTGGGGTTGGGGGTGATGTGACGATTACGATGCGTACGCGCCTCTTTGGGGGCTCAAGGCGAAGCATCGACGACGCCCCTCCGACCCGCATCCATGCCAAGGATCTATCCGTCCCCCGCTGCGTCGAAGCCCGCGATCCCGCTCCTGCCTGGGAGGCCGGCGGCGGCTACGAGCTCAAGGCGCCCGATGGTCCTGGACCATTTAGCGGACCATTGGTCCGGACCAGTCCGAGATTTTGATAAATGGTCCTAATGGTCCAGATATGCATTTTGGGGGTCTGATTTAGTATGAATATTTGGTTACGATAGGCCTATTTTTAGGTAAGACCTTACTCAAGAGTAAGATTATTAAGCTGTTGAAGTGTCTGAAATCATGGTTTCGACTGGGTATCTTCACGGTGGAAGATCTACACGCTATTATTACTCTACAGGACGACGGGGCTTATGGAACCCTTAGAAGAGGCTCTGGACCAGTAGGACCAGTGGTCCGGACCATTGGTTCATGGCCCGGACCAGTCCAGAGTTTGGACGGACTGTGGACCATTTATATAGCTTCAATTTGGACCGGTTCAGGCCTCTGGACCACTGGTCCGGACCATCGGGCGCCTTGTACGAGCTCGTGCTGCTAGACTCCCAGAACCCCGGTTGGCAAATCGATCCGGGCCTCGCGTCCACGCTGGCCAGCAACCTCCGGAACAATTGGGGCGTCCAGCCCGGCACCCACTTCACCGCCTACGACCAACAGCAGATGGGCACGGGCACGACGGTGGCGAATGGATTCTATGCGGCCAGCAACTACGAACTCGCTGATATTGACCCCCAGCAGCGCTTTCCGCTTGCGACGGCTCTTCATGCTTTTCGCAACCAGCAGGGGAACCCGGGGTAGTTTGCCGTTCAGGTGCTTTCGAACGGGCATACGATTGGCGACATGTTTTTCGATTTGACGCAGCAGGGAGGACTGAATCTTCTTTGGACGGCGGGCTGGTGATGTTTTGTTGGTGCGCTCGGAGGCGCGGTTGGTCTTACTTGCGTTTGGTGTGGGTAGCGCGAGATGGTTGGGATCTTGGAAGCGGATGAGGTATTGATGAATAGCCGGAGGCTGTTGCATGCTTATGGCTTCGTGTCACCAGTCGCGATGCAGCTCCTTTGCAGCTGGCTTGGAAAGGGTGCAGATGTCGGGATCACTGTAGCATCATCTATCTTGGAAACCAGCCGCATAGAAGTCTGGCATATCAAGACGGGTAGAGAGTCGTTTGGTAGTATGCGTCCACTGGGAAGAGTTGGAAAGAGACTCGATAGAAAAAAAAATCAATGCAGGCATCACTCAAAGGCCGGTACAGTGACATCTTGTGTACTGTGCACTGGTGATTTCGACGCAGATTTTCATTAACATGTTGAGAGACTGTTCAAGGAGCCTGATTGATGCTTCTGAAAACAAGCTCGACGTGCAAATGTACATGTTGGGCTGAGTGTTGGTTCAGCGACAGGGCTTCAGTCCAAGATGTTCAAATGGCGACAGGGTTCCAAAAGTTGAACACGATCTTCAGGGCTACCTGAATACGGGATATAGCGGATCTTTTTTTCATAAATGGCTTATATGGTTTCGTATTATGATGGTTGTCTACGTTGTAGTGATTGTTGTAGCTAATCTTGATTGGTTGCCAAGAGCGGAAAGAAACCGAAAGCGAAGCCGAGAACGAGATCGAAAGCGACTGACCAATGAAAACCTTGATATTTCCCTGCCAGAGTGAAATCAAGGTCGAAACCCATGTTGAAAACGACATGAGAGGCGTTTTAGATGATGACAACGAAGTCTGTCTCCCGTGTCACAGCGTGCATCATCAGTATAAGACCCCAATGACATCCTCCATTCAAGATGCTCCAGCAGAAGCCCGGGAAGATTCGAGACTACGAGACTGCCTGGCTTTTCACGTTGGCAAAGGCTTCACTTCAAGAAACATACTAGCCACTCACCATCAACTGGACAAGACAAGAACTGAGACGATTCATCTCATCCACAAAACAATATCGAAAATGCCACCCATGTCGATGCTGGTCGAAGACCCCGATTTCGACTTTGAATTCAATCGTGTCCTCGCTCATGCCGTATACCGTGGGAGCGATACCGGGGAGGTTCTACGTCTGCGGTCCCAGATCAAGCCCGGCAACTTTGACGATTGGCACGACGCATTCTTCTCATTGGCACAGAGGGCTGAGGCATCCGCCGGCCCACCCGCAAACCCCCATCAGACATCACGGCACGTTTCGCGGGCGGATCGTATGTTCGCTGCATCCAACTACTACCGCTCGGCAGACTTTTTCCTTCACGGCAACCCAAGCGATCCTCGGATAATGTCATTGTGGACTAAGCAGACTGAATGCTTCAACGAAGCATTGAAGGCTCTTGGCAATGGAGAGCGCTTTGATCTGAAGGCAGATGGGTTTACCGTTCCCATCATCTATCTCAAGGCATCCCATACGGAAGGGAAGCCAAGGCCGATTATTCTCATCGCGAATGGTTACGATGGCGCCATGGAAGAAATGCTGCACATCAATGGGTTCGCAGCTCTTCAACGTGGATACAATGTCATTCTGTATGAGGGACCAGGCATGCCCACTGTTCGCCGTTACCAGAACCTGGGCTTCATCTCTGACTGGGAGCGAGTGGTAACCCCAGTGGTGGACTTTGCCGTGGCGCAGCCAGAGACTGACAAGAAGAGGATTGCGCTCTTTGGATACAGCATGGGAGGATATCTAGCCGTGAGAGCGGCTGCGTTTGAGCATCGTCTAGCTGCCGTGCTTGCCGTCGATGGTGTCTTTGACTCGACGAATTATCTACGCTTGCCACCCCATTTGGAGAATATTCGCGAGAATGGCAGTGAAGACGAATTCAACGAAGCTTTCGCAAAGTTCGCGTTCGATCCAACCACATCGACAGCGACTAAATGGGGTATCCAACAAGGTATGTTTTCCTGCTCACCCTTGATTGCATCTCCAGGAATCGAATCTCACTCTTTGATTCCATGACAGGTCTCTGGTCGTTCAACGTTGCGACCGGCAGCGAGTTCTTCCGAATCAACCCGTCATACAGCCTGGCCCATGTCGCTGATCAAGTTCAGTGTCCTTTATTCGTGGGTGATGCCGAGGACGATCTCTTCTTCAAGGGTCAACCCGACAAGGTCGTTTCTGCGTTGGGGAAGAAAGTGCATTATCGCTTCTTCTCTTCGGAGGAAGCGGCTGGGTTGCACTGCCAAGTGGGTGCAGCGCAATTGCTCAATGCTGAGACATTCGACTGGTTGGAACAGACATTGGGGGCTTGAGAGCTTCACTGAGGCAACTCATCTCTGTGGCGCAGCAGGAGCGGACTTTAGTGAATGTATTACTGGGCTCACAGAATTTTGATTTAACCCAACTACATGCTTCTTCTCCACTAAAGATGTGATGTTCCAAATGGGTGAGTATTGGAGATTCCTTTGCTTCCTTTCTTTTGATTCTTTGAAACCTGTACGTGTATCCGTCCGAGGGGTCTTTCTGAAAGATTACACTTAGGGCTAGGGCTGGACTTAGCCCCTGATATTAGCGCGTCTGTCGAGCCGAGGAGCCGTCTTTTCTACGGTACCTCTGATATGAATTGCTCCCCCTTGAGAAGGACTCATCATAACATTTAATTCTCAAACACCTCTTGTCTTTCAAATGAGGGTAAAGCGAGGACAAGGCCGCTACCAGGAGGATGGATACTAGTCAGAGGATAGAGCTTTCGTCGGCCTTGCATACAAGATCGCGCCCTTTTCCCCGTCTTAACCACAAAAAGTCAAGCGCTGGCTGTACAAGATGCAAAGCACGACGGGTCAAAGTGAGTACAGTGATACACCCAACCAGAACACAGAAACCACGCAATTGCAAGTGAAGATGCAATCATATGACGGGCACAATGACTATCCCTGCGTCTTTGAAAGAGAAGTGGCCTATCGACGACCATTTGCTCCCCTTTGAACCTAAGCTACAGATAAACACGTTATTGACGTTTCCGTCACGGGCTAAGCATGTCAGTCTGATCTCTGAATTGGCAGTGCAACGAGATCCATCCGGTATGTGGAGGATGCCAACGACATCGAGTCTCTTGCGTCTGGCCACAAGCCACGAAAAGTCGACTGCAAATTCCGACCGACCGCGAAGCCACAGTCGCCCATGTTGCGGGAGCGCCCGAAAAGCAACCGGGCCAAGTGCTGGCAGGTTCTGAGGTGGATAACGAATCGCCGTGGAACAACGTTGCTTTGAGCCATCAATCATCTGCGGGCGAAGCATCATTCCCCGAATGTAGAGCGCGCCGACTGCTGGAGATGAAATTGCTTCACCACTGGGTAGTATCAACCAGTTTGACCATCCTCAGTCCGGGTGAGCCCGAGCGACGGAACTTGTGGATCGTCGAGTTACCCAGGTCTGTCGAACCCACGAAGGATCGTTTTTGGGATAGGCATGCCGTTAATACGGTGCACAGGTTGGCTCTCAGCAGTGATGCTCTCATGCACGCGCTCCTCGCCTTTACTGCCAGCCACTTGAAACATTCAGATCCTTCCGATACGGAAGCCGCTTCCGCCCATGAGCAGTACCTTTCTATGACGATCCGTGAGCATAATGAGGATGTCGCCAATTTCACCAGATCGAACATCGATGCAGCCTGTATGACCGCTACTTTTATTCGTCTGATTGCTTGCAGTAAAGAGCAAGTCCGTCCTAGAAGACCTTATTCGCCGCCAATGCAGTGGCTAAAGATGGTCAGATCAGCCTGTCAAGTCTACCGTGTCGCATTAGAATTAGTGCGGGAAGATCATTCCTCCCTTGCTTTCCGCTTCATCGACCGATTTCAAGACGCCATCAACCCGGAAATCCTGCAAACGCAAGCAAACTTCCCACCAAGACTGGCCCATCTGCTTCATCGCACCGAGGCTCACCTCCTCGTCGAGCCGTGGAGCGTACGGATAGAGCACGCGTATGCCTCTACCTTGGACATTATCGGCCATATACTCGATGACCTGATCACCCAACGTGAGGCCAAACCGGACGATACATGTCGGCGGCTGATACTCTTCCCTCATTTCCTCAATCAATACTTTGTCGATCTAGTCGACGCCCGACAGCCCCGCGCCCTCGTCATTCTTGGTCATTATTTCGCACTGCTCAAGAGGTGCAGTCATTTGTGGTGGATTGGAGATACGGGGGAAAAGGAGCTTGAAGGGCTAATCAGTGTGCTACCGGAGGATTGGAGGTGCTCTCTTCTCAGATCGCTGGAGGAGATGGAAGGGCATTTACCCGACGCGGGAATTTCAGAAGTCTTGTGACATTTGTCATTGGATATAGAGACGAGGCTACAAGGAAGTGACTATCTTCGTTCATCTAACATCGAGAGAAACACAAATATCAATTTTAGGCAGCCATCACGAGTACAAGCCCCCTATAGTAGCTCTTTTATGATATGTTAACGTTAAAGGATGGTGGCACATTGTGGAGCTGAATTTCTGCGTGCCGCTTCTCCTGCGTGGGGAAAATGAGATTAGCGCATGAGGCCTCGGGATTCGGAAGGGTGGTGCAAAAGATGCAATCGGAAAGGACTGCTGAATGTGGGCTCTTAGACGATATCGTGGCTGACTGGATTGAATGGACGATGTCAACCAACCGGTAAGGAGGGGCAGCTGCAGGATATAAGAGGGCCAATCGGACTACCCGACATAGTATTACACAATCTAGTCTCTAGGCGCAAACGACTCAGATATCTTGTTCCATGGCAGAGGTGAAGGAAATATACGTACCTCAAATCTACGAATAAACGACCTGTTTACCTCCCGGCCAAAAAAAAAAATCCCTCTGCCAAGGCCGGGAACCCAACGTCAAGGGTTTTGCAAAAAGCTGTAATCTGACCAGGGGGGCTGTGCCCTAGTAAACATGGGGCTGTACGCGTAATGCGGTGAGGTACGGAAGACTGATTCTAAGCCATCTCGAGTACTTAGTCAAGCTAATTCGCTGTTGATGGCCGGCGTTATGATCCTTCTGTGTGCCTGACAAGGCAGACTTCGAAGACGGGCTTCCCAGCAACAATCATCAGAGTACCGGTCGTGCGGGAACGACCCTAATAAAGCAGCATCTTGATAAATATTCGCACTCTCATCGTCACCTCGTTGCCTATGGTGTCGATGCAAAGTTTGTGATTTGCACTACACCAGAATTCTTTCGTAATTAGAGGCAAAATGCCCATTGCAGCCGCGCCAGTAGTGGTTCTACCAAGTGGCTATTTGTAAGTGCTTGAATCTTGGGATTTCCTCGTACTGCTGGAAGTATCAAAGTTGAGCTCACCTCTTTGTTAACATCTAGTGACGGCAATGATGGCTTATGGTCCTCATTTATCATTGTTGTCGGCAATCCTCCGCAGTCTGTCCGAGTTCTTCCCTCTACCAAGCTGTCAGATTTATGGGTCATCTCTGAGAGCCAAAGTCAACATGACTATTTGGTTGCCCACGACCTTGCCGATAGAAAAGTCGGTGGTGGACTATCTAAGAAGAAGCTACCCATAATTTGGCAAGGAACAAGATGGTATGAGAAGGGGCAGGATCAGAGTTTCGACAAGAATATCGCCAAGGTTGAAATTGATGACCATAGATCCGACGCCACGAGGATAGGTCTTGCGGGCATTGGAAATATTAGTTTTGATTCACGGACGATCTGCACAGTCACAAAATGGAATGTCGGCCTAGGCTTTTTGGGTATCGACTATCGTCATTCTCGCCTGGCACCACCTCGGGATGGCCAAGTTGGCTTTCTCGAATCTTTGAAAGCATCTGGTCGTATTCCGAGCCTGTCATATGCGTGCTCAGCTGGGGCTTGGTATCGTAAGGCTTACTTATCGTCCATCCGCTCTGAGCTAAGTTACTGTAGGCAATCACACATTAGGGACGCTGACCTTGGGTGGCTACGACAAGGCACGTGTTATGCCAGATCAGCTGTCGTTGCCAATGAGTGAGAATGTAAATCGTGATCTGGTCGTTGTTCTCAAGTCAATCTCTCTCAGTGATGATGCTGGGAGCGTGAGGATACTACACTCAATACCTTTCCAGGTCTCCATAGATTCTACAAATCCAGATCTTTGGCTGCCTAAAGAAGTATGCTCCAAATTCGAGGACGCTTTCGGCCTATCATGGAACTCCACAGTCGGCAGATATCTGATCAATGACACCCATCACGAGGTTTTACTGCAACAGAATGCGAATGTCACTTTTCACTTGGGCAATGACGAGAGCGGGGGAAAGGTCGTCGACATCACACTCCCATATTCTGGTTTCGATCTCGAGCTTGGCTTCCCACTCGTCAATACAAAACAGAATTACTTTCCGCTTCGTCGAGCGGACAACGCGGCTCGGTATACTCTAGGAAGAACCTTTCTGCAAGAAGCGTACGTGAGCTAGGACATTAGTCAACAGCATATGCTGATGTGTCCAGGTACTTGATTGTCGACTTTGAGCGCTCCAATTTCTCAATCTCGCAGAACAAATGGTCTGAAGACATCGCGGCACAGATCGTCCCCTTATCCTCCATGACGGACAGTGCTACAGCAAAATCCGCGCAGAGGTTGTTTGCAACTTATGGTTTCATAATTAGCAGCCTCTTTATGCGTGCTGGACTCATTACTGGAATTATAGTTGTTATTTTGCTCTTCTGCGCATTGTCAATTGCTACTTACTCCTATAGAAGACACAGGTGCCGATCTACAACATCGCGCTCCTTCGAAGACAAGAATTTGGGACTCTTCGAGCCAGCGGGCGTCAACAGCAATACAAGGGTTTTTTCCCTCGAAAGAACACCCAGACCTGTCATTGATCACCCGGTCTTGAGCAAAGGGAATCCACGAATGAGCAACTCGGAAGGGCCTAATGCACCGTCGAGGCCGTGGTTCGAAGAGGGAAGCTTATCTAGTCGTCTACGGATGCATTGGTCAAATGAGAAGGAATTCATCTGTCTCAACAAACTCAAATTACACGTTGAGTCTTGGAGTGGGGAAGCTTGGGACTGGTGGCCCCTTTGTCCAAGCTTCGAACAGCCTCGGGGAGACGAATCGAGGTTGAGACGGCATTATCTAAGTGGCCTATTCACGTTACCTTGGCTCAGGTATACAGAGGACCGAAAGTATTTTAGACATAGGCATAGGTCTGTGCTAGAGGAGGCTGATCCACAATCCACAGCCAACGAAGGAGATTTTTGGCAATCGCAATCAAAATCCGAACAAAGCAGAGCAAAAAGCGCGATTACCAGAGATCTACCCTTGGAAAGACCATCTCAAGCCACCCCGAATGGTAACTCAAAATGTCACTCGGATAATGATGATGTTTCTAAGAAAGGCATGGACCCATCAGCACCCATCACGGCGGTTGATATCGTGCCGCCAAGCAACTTCACTGGCTTTATCCTATTCGGGGTCCATGGATCACAGCGTCTACAAAGTGCATATCTCCGCCTGGCACAAATCGATGTCTTGGACAAAGACGACGATGGACTCTTCGATCAGATGATCGTCGAGTTCGGAAGACTCCGAGGCTTCCTTCGACGGACCTTTTCGATATGGGTATTTCATACTTGTGAGTTCATTACGGTACGAATAAGTAATTGACTCTGTATTGCTTGATAAACAAAGACTGAAGGTATCTAGTTCTATAAAGCAAAGCCGAATGAGATCATGCCAGGTCCTCAGGAGATGCCACCGCCCGAAGATCCAGATACTACTATAACGCAAATCGATTCCCTCCTGTCTTGAATTCTGTGTTCAACGCAAATTTCTATAGCTGCAAAAAGGCTTGTATCACGTCTCATCTTGATAGACTCGGCCTATTCCACAAATGTAAAGGCAAAAATCACTGTGGCAGCTATCAGGTCCTCGATCGTCTTCCCAAGCGTGTACGAAAATGGGAAATTGACCAATACGATGAGAAGGAAGAAGCCTGGGGACTCAACGCTGTGTTTGCAGTGTCTTTTTACCGGGTGATGTTGTACCATGTACTTATACTAGCAGGACCAGTCCTCTTTTGGGGACTATGGTTGAAGCAGTGGCCGACAGATTGGCAGAATGCTTCTGTGCCGTTTTTTGCAGTTGTAGTGCTGCTGTCACTGTTTTGGCTCCCGTTTGCACACAATTCCAAGTCGGTGCCCACGGGACAAAGACCGGAGTTGAGAACTCGTCCTCAGATTGAGGTCTGAGCGGATGCGAGGAGTGTCGAGGTCAATTCCACAAAGATTAGGTTCGAGCAGAAAAGAAAGTTTGTGTCGTTTTCTTACCAATTGAGCTTCGGCCAATTCACATGAAACCGATCGAGACTGTTTTGAGGGTCCTGGCTGAAAATCCCCGTCGAAAGACTCCCCTTGAATTTGACGGTCTTCGATTTTCTTGGCTTCGCGAGAACCCATACTTCAAGGGCGTGAACCAGCTCTCTACTCTCCTTGTTGGAATCGGTATTTTCTCTCTGATGGATGCCAAAACATTGAGTACGAACCAAAAGTTGACAGTCAATCCTGACGCTGTCTCGAGGTCTCTACGCGATGAGATTCTCTTAGCAGTTCCCTCTGCTTTCTGACGATTCCATCGACGGTTAGCGGCTTGGAAATGATTGAATGGCAGCGACCGATCTGATTGGAGGAAGATGCGTCGTTCCGGTGAACAGCCGCACAAGAGGGGTAGCCGGCATGGAAAGTATCCGGATGAGATTTCGTAACGCGGATCCCGGTCGATGTGGTGGTAATTTGGGTTGAGGCATTTGGCACGAATCAGTGGTACTTCGGACTTGTATCCCATGGATTGGTTCGCAAATCTGAACAACAATCACGTCCTTGTTAGGATTTGGTTTGAGGACAAAATCAATATAGTGTTCTCATCCCTCAGGTCGCTATCGCTACAAGACGACGAACAATGCCTCTGAAGCAAAGGATCTTGGCGATTCAAACATAGACAACAACGTCTTGGGGATTCCTGATATCATATACTATGTGAACATATACGCCTGGTCCGCTTCTTCTCAGCGCTTCGGCGTGTTTCAATTTTTCGAGCTCATATAGGGAGAGAGGCGAAAACGCCAAAACCCCCATAGCTTCTCTAACCGAGCTCGAAGAATGGACCGGCTCTCCGCTAAGCTGAGTGATCGATACACATATCCTTCAGACCTTTAACGGCTGCCATCGATTTTTTTTACCTGTTTTCCCACGCTTAACCTCTGATCGTGAGCTTTTTAATTTGCTGTCCGCAGAAGTACGAAACGACTCTTCCGCAGTTGAGTGACCCATTGACTTCCCAAAATCCGCCCATAATTGACCCGTCTCAGTCTCACAAGGATTCTTGGAAACACAGGTACTTAGCCGAGGAAATGGATCGCTTTGTAGTTCGGCTACTGGTGGAGTCTGGGTTTTAGGAAGTACCGAGAAGCTTGCCATAAGACTGTCAACATTTGAGGGCGACCAAAGGTCATCAGGATTGTGCGTCTTCGGGCTGGAGATGTACGGCCGATCTGCATCAAGAACTGGGAAAGAGCTGAGGTCGAGGTGATCCGGCTGTCCTTGGTCTCCCTCAGGCCCACGTATGCTATGGCAGCCGTCGGAGAAGCTTTTGTTATCGACGTCATCCGTTAAGCCAGATGCCTCGTGTTTGGTTCCACTCATCCAGGTTCGACCGATTTGTTGAAAACCGGGTTTATGCGTGAAATCGCCTGGGAGGGACTTCCATTTATTCTTGGAGAAAAGCGCTCTTATTTGATCTAGTGGATGGGCTAACCCCAGTTCATGGGCGGTCATGTGCTTTTCGCCGGCGTAGCCCGGCAGCCTCTCGAGATCTCTATCCGCTCCGAATTGCAAGACTACCTTTACCGTTGCAAAGAAATCATCGAAACTTCCTCTACCGATTGGAGCTCTGGATAAAGTAAGTTGATAGCAGTATTTCAACAGCGGAGGGTCTTACAATAGCAAATGGTGAAGGGCTGTCATTCCGTCGGCATCCATAGCATCCACGCTTACACCCATATTCAGGAAAAAAAGCGCACAATTCGGTAGTCCTAAGTGACAAGACAAATGCAACGGGGTCCACCTCCTCTTCGAATCCACCAAGCAAGTTTGTAGATTGCTTATACGCCTGGAAATAGTGCGAGCGACTTTCTCGTGTCTTGCATTCAGTGCAAAGTACAGCGGCGTCAAGCTTTCTCGGACTCTAGCCTCAGAATCGGCTCCGGCCTCGAGCAACAGTTTCACGATGGCAAGATGGCCCTTCCCAGCCGCCACGTGAAGAGGCGTCAAGCCAGCTAGTGGGCTACCAGTTCCCTTCGAAAGTGCGATATTGACATTTGCCCCAAGGTGAAGCATTCTACACGCTGTAGATTCGCAACTGTGCCCTGCCGCCCAGAAGAGAGCAGAGGATCTTTTGTAATTTATGTTGTGGCGATACAGATAGTCCTCGAAGAGTTGGTACAACCGCCTGTTGGCGCGCATTAAAGAATGGATATCTCGCTCCCTTTGTAAGCGTACAACGATGTCGATCAGTATCTCGTTGGGAAGATCAAGGAGTGCCATGGTCGACACGTAGAATCTGCACTGCTGATTTCATTCCTCAACGGTCTCAGATGATGCTTTCGGAGATAGGCCAAGTCATGTAATGATGAGAGCCAAAGATAGTTGTTGGTATATGAAGGTCAATTCCTGTGTAATCGGTCATAAAGCTATCTGTGAGAAAGAGCAGAAGTATTCAATGAAGGATGGTTTGGTCGTGCCCCGCACTCAGCCTCGTTGGCAGGATTATAGTTTTTCCTTGAATAAAAGGTGTCTAGTACTTTCCATGCATATTCTTCCATGCTTTGTATCATTCTTCGCTGCACCCTTTGACAAGGTCTATCATAACCGACAGCTGTTAAGATATCGGCATGTATCTCCTTTATGCAGGTTTCAACTGCACCGACACACCCGGCATCACTGGCTGCCTAGGTCATCTCATCCATGACCGATCCCTCATCTCACAAGTCTGGGCTTGGTTCACAGCGCATGGACACGAGTTCTGGGAATGGTTTAAACAGCCATGTACGATTACAAGAGCTTATTCTCTCGTCAAAGCAGAGCTGATAAGCGCATCAGACGTCCTGGCAGTCATCTCCGCTTGGTGGATCACATTTGCTGTTATAGTCACTATCGTGCTGGGAATCGGATTTGGCCCACGTGGCGTTGGGATCGGTAAGAGATCAGCTTCATCATTTCATTTCATCGTAGAGGCCGCTAAGCATTCTGTTAGGCACCGCCGCCGCTATTTTTCAGTCTGTGTGCTATGGGGCTTTTACACCTGCCGGAGGTATCTTTGCGACACTGACTTCAATTGCCATGACCGGTCACTTGTTCTTGCCTGCGGCGCTGTCTGCGGCTGTCTTGGCCACAGTCGTAGCTGGCATCGTCTGGGTTGCTGGCGTGGGACGATAATTGCTGGCTCTAACAAATGCGATGCGCTATTTCAAATGAAGCCGGGTCGTAAAAGGCAATGGATGTATCTGGGCAATGTTCTCAAAGCCATCTTCTTCCCAAAAGCGCATCAATAGAGTGTCACGCTCACCTTTACTGCAGAGTTGGCTTAGGGTACGCAATGAGGCATGATCGAATTCTGTTACTAGGTACAGGTTTACAAGAACGATGCCTAACTGTCCAACGCTATTCCTTGTCTACTTCGACCTCTTACGTCCGACAGTCTGCGTCGCCAGTAATAGTCAATTATAATACCAAAGGTCAGAAACTCCCGTAATTGAGGCGGCCTCTTTATCTTGTCTGAAAACCGTCAATAGCTCAGGAGCTATTTTATCACCGATCTTTTATCCTCTCGCTCTTCTTTATCAGAGGTGGCGGGTCCAAGGCCACCGAGAAGTCATAAAGTATCTCGCTTGTCACAGTTTTCCATTTACAATCCGACTCTAAAGTGTGGATTTTTTCTGTGCATATCTCAAATCTGTGGCTAGGCCAGCCTAAACTCTACGATTACATCCCGCACATGGGATCGTAGAGTTCCTTGTAGACCAGCATATTCGACACGTTATCGCCTCACCGAACCCGGGATATCCAAGGTGGGGTCCGCGCTGACGTCCTGACCCATGTAATGCTGCGAAAAGTCTGTCACTGTGAACGAACTCGGCCGTGGTCAGGTTGCGAAGAATTCAGCTTTCGGTCTCGGGATAGTAATCTGTCTAGTTCTTCATCAGGCGTAGTACGGGGAGGTCACCATGACTGAGAGCGCTCTGGCTCAGCTTTGGAACTTGTAGGAATTGATGAAGGATTGATTTAGAAGAATGTGTGTGGGAGGCTAATATATAGCCGAGTTTGCCACCCTGACACAGATGCTGCAGCATTTTCCAACAGAACTGACATCCCGAAATATGACACATAGCTACTGCTCACCTCGAGGATAGGTAAAGCGGCAATACCTGCGCGACGTCCATGTGAGCAGGGGGGTACATTTTTATTTTTGAAATACTGTAGGATTTGCTGGCCATTCCATAGCGGAATTGGCCTAGACTATATAATGCTACGTCGTATATATCTAAGTATAGGAAGCTCGAAACGAGCCCGAGCTAGTATCGATCTAATATTAATTCGAGTCTACTATTAAGCTAAGTTTATATATAGTAATTTAGTTAAAATATTATATTCTTCTCTATTTAGAATCTTTATCTATAAAGATTAAATATATAATATACTTATTTTAAGTTAAAACTAATATAAAATTAATACTTTTAGTAAGAATAATCTTCTTATATAGATTATAAAAAGTTATATAGTATATTATAAATACTTCGTTATAAAGTTATTATAATATTAATATAAATCTAAACTAAAGTATAAAGTTATTATAAATAAATTAAATATAAAGTTTCTATAATAAAGTAAATTTTAATTATAATATAAAGTACTTTTCTTAGTACTCTTACTTTATAGTCTTTATATAATATATATATAAGTACTCTTTTACTCTTTTTTCTCTTTATATAATTATAATTTTAAAGAATTCTTCTTAATCTTATTATAATATCTTTATAAATTTAACTTTTAAGCTCTTTAAATCTAAATTTCTTTATCGGCGACGATAGTAAGCTACTAAAAAAACCTAAAAATAAAAAGTCTAAATAAGAGTATAAGTATAAAAAGATTATTCTTTTTAATAAATATAATTAACGAGAGTATTATAATAAAAAGAAGGCTATAAAGTATATTATACTTATTAAGAGAATTAATACCGCGGTATTCTTATTATAGATATAGATTAACTCTAAATATAAGTTATCTACTTATAAATAGAAGAACTTACTAATAAATTTTATTATTATTAAAAAAGAGTTATCTAAGATAATTACTTAGCTAATAATATTAAATAAGTACTCGATCTTAATATAAGAATATAACTAATATATATAGAATAGCTATAAGATTTTAACTTAAACTTATTATAAAATTAGTATAAGAATTATTAACTCTCTCGACTTATCTTACTTCTAATTCGTTATAACTTTAACTTTAAAGATAGAGTCTAAAGTACGCTATTTAATTCTACTAAATACTTCTCTTCTTTATAAAGCGCGGTTCTTTATCGTTATAAAGTTACTTTAAAATAAGCTTATACTCGCTATCGCTATAGTAACGGGCGCTATAAGAAGTATATTTAAATTAAGTTTAATATTAATATAAAGGCGTACTTAAATTACTTCTTTTATAATATATACTCGAATTATCTATTTAATACTATTATTTTATATTTATTAAGTAAGTTTATTTTTTATAACTTATAATAATTACTAATTAAGCTTATATTTAAACTAATTCTTTATTTAACTTAATAAAGACGCGATATTCTTAATATCCTCTTATACGTCATTATTAGTTCGTCGCGGTAAGATAGTAATATAAGATAAGATTAAATTATCTTTAATAAACTATTATAATATAAGCGAGATTACTAATATAATTAGAAAACTTTAGAATTTAAAGTTAAATTTAAAAAAGTACTTATAGTAATTAAAGCGCGATAAGATAATATTACTTATAGATAAAGAGTTTAATATTAATAATAATAATAATATAGATAAGAAGATTAAGAAGTCGAAAAAAAAGAATATTATATAATATAATAATAATAAAGTAGTATTATTATAAAGGCGCAGTATATATATAACGATCTCTTTTTATATTTATTATTATTAGTATAATTAATTAAAAAAATATATTTCTTCTTTTTTACTAATATATTCTTCGCTTAACTATCTTATATAGATTATATACTTTAATTTTATTAATATTTTATAATATTTTTTTAATAATAAGATTTTTCTATTTAAGTTTCTTTACTTTCTTATAAGCTTTTTTTAATTTTATAGTATTCTTATTTTTCTTTTTTTAAGGTATCTTATTATTATTTATAATATATCTATTAATATTTAATAATATTTTTATACTATTTAAATTATTATCTAGACTATTTCTAATAGTCTTTTATAGTATCTTTATATTATTTAAATTATTTTTAAATCTTTCTAAATTTATTTCTAATATAGCTAAATCTTTTTTAACTTATTATAAAAGATTTTTAAATTTAATTTAAATATTTTTAAGATTTTAATTTTATTACTAATTATCTCTTTTAGAATTTATATTTTCTATTATATTTTTTAAGAGTACTTTTATATTAGATAGATCTTTTTATATATAAAGCTATTCTTTTTTTTTATTAATTATATTATAATTCTCTTATAAGTTCGCCTCTTTATTATTAATTACTTATAAGGGAAAAGATTTTTTTATTTATTATAACTTTATTATAATAGCGTTATACTTATACTTTTACTTTATAGCGATAATATCGCGTTTTTAAGCTTTAATAATAGTATTTTTTTTAAGCTATATAGTCTATTTCTTTTTTACTTAAAGTCTTTATACTTTAATACGATTAATACGCTTCTAATTAGCCTTTATAATAATTACGAGTTTATTATATATAAGTAAATCTTTTATATTTTTTATATTAAATATATCTTTTATTTATAATAATATTAAAGTAATATTTAATATTTTTCTTAATCTCAATTTTAGTATTAAATTTATTTAGTACTTTTTAATATTATTAAAAGATATTTTTACTTCTTTTAAGTAATTTTTATAAATTAGATTTTTTAAGATATAATTATTAAATATTTATAATATATATATATTAAGTAAATACTTCTTTAGAATTTTATATAATTTAAATTAAGAAGCTTTAAACTTCTATTTAGCTTTATTATAAATAAGTATCTACTTATTTACTTATAGTATATATAGCTTAATCTTTTTATTACGAATATATTCTTATATAATTACTCTTTTAAGTAGATTTTTATTAATAATTTATTATATTATTATTATTATTTTAATATACTTTTATATTTCTTTTTTAGAAATTTCTACTATTAATAATTATATTAGATTATTATTAGAAGAAAGTTAAGAATTAATTCTATATATTAAATAAAAAGATAATTTTTTTATTATTATATAAAGTTTTACTTATAATATAAATAATATTTAAGATAAGAATTAATTTTATAATCGCGTTAACTTTTTTATTAAGTACTTTATAAGTATCTTATTTAAAGATTTATTTAAGTTTTTCACTTTACTATTAATATAAGAATAATATAGAGTCGTTATTTAATAATAAGTCTTAAAATAAGCTAGATATAATATTATTATTTAACTTAAAAAATTTATTTTATTATTAAAAAATAACTCTTATAGCGAGTTATAGTATATAAATATATTATTATATAAGAAGTTTATAATCGTTTTATCTATTATATTCTATATCGTCTTTATAATAGATTATTCTATTATAAAGTTAATAATTATAATTATCTATTAATTTCTATTCGATATTTTTAGCAGAATTTCTATAAGATTAATAGATTATTACTTAAATAAAGTAATATTATTATAAGTTTATATAATATTTAGTTTCTTCTATTATTAAGTCTATAGCCCTTTAGTAATCTAGTATACTAAGTAAGATTATAAATAGCTCTTAATATTAATATTAATACTAAACTATTACGCTCTAGACTTAATAGATTCTATTAATTTTAATTAATCTAAGTATCTATAGTTCTTATATATTATTTTTATAAAGTTAACTTAAAATAATTATTTAAGATATAGCGCTATTTTATTCTTAAATACTTTTTATATTTATTTTATTATAAAGTTTTAATAATACTTATTCTTTTTTTTTTTAGAGTAAATAGATTTCTATTTTCTTAGTAGATTAATTTTATTCTTTAGATATACTTTTAAAGTCTTTATTTATATAATCTTATTAAGATCTTATAATAATTTAACGAATATTTATATTTCTATATTAGGCTTTCTTATAAAGTTAGAATAATAGCTTAATATATTTAATATAATCGTATTATAATCTAATCAATATTTAATATCTAGATCGTATTAATTAAACTTCTTAATTTAATAAGTAAGCCGCTTAGATAAAGTCTTTATAGTCTTTAAATACTTTAAGCTTTTATAATCTATTAGTATCGTTATTATTATATTATTATTAATATATTTCTTCTATTATTAAAGAGTAAACTTAATTACTAGTAATTCTTTTTTATATATTAAGTAATTTAATTCTATAGCCTATAATTTCCGCTTATTATATATAATAGAATATTATTTTCTATTTATATTTACTTAAAAAAGAAAGTATTTAATTATTTATTTTAATATATTTATTTTAATAATAAAGGTATTCTATAGTAATAGTTATTATAAGACTAGTTCTATTATAAGCTTTTTTTTAAATATCTTAAAAGAGTATTAATATTATATATTCTAAATAATAGAACGATATTTCTTTATATAAAGTATAATATTAAACTCTTTAAGAAGATCTAATAAGAGCGCTATAAGTTTAGTAAAGTTTAATATAAATCTTTTATAATAGCTAGTAAGTTTAAAAAACTATTATACTTTATATATTATTATTAATATAAGCTACTTCTTAATAATATCTACTTTTATAGATACGAGCTTAATATACTCTACTTTAAGCTTATAATTATAGAATTTAATTATTTTAATTTTAATACTATACTTTTTTAACTTTATATAAAATTTATAATTTTATAGTTTCTAGAGAATTATTTCTAAATACTTTTTATACTTTTTTAACGTATTTAAGAAAATTAGTATATTATCTAGATATATAATTACGAATTTATCTAAATAAAGTCTAAGAATATTATTTATTATTATCTAAAATATTATAAATACGTTAATAAGTTTAAACGATATTATAATAAATTCGTACTTTTTATAATACGTATTAAATACTATCTTTAGGATATTCTTTACTATAATACGTACTTAGTAATACCTCGATATTAAATTAATCTTAAACTTAAATTAATAGTAATTAATATAATCTAGATAATCTTAAATTTATAAGAGAGAATATCTATTCTTAATAGTTATAATATTTAGAGTATAATAATTAATATATATTCGCTATATATCTTTAGCTTTCTTAATAAAGAGAATTAAAAATTTCTAAAAGCTATATAATTTATAAATTAAGCTCTTTTTAAGAAGTTTATAAATCTATTTTATTTACTCTTTAAGACTAAATTATAATAATAAGTAAATATTAATATTAATAGACTTCGTATTAATTATATTAATAGAATAC
Source organism: Parmelia sp. 050094 (assembly GCA_018257885.1). Classification (NCBI taxonomy): domain Eukaryota; kingdom Fungi; phylum Ascomycota; class Lecanoromycetes; order Lecanorales; family Parmeliaceae; genus Parmelia; species Parmelia sp. 050094. The sequence continues at coordinate 3,140 of JAEUBB010000212.1, read as the reverse complement.
TCTACTATACGCTTTAATAATAACTTATTAAGTAGTTTAAATCTAAACGTAATCTTAAACTACTCTAAAATTACGCGAAGTTATAATTCTTTTATCTTAGAAATACGATATTCTATTAATATATTTAATACGTTATTATCGATCTTATATATTATTATTAAATACTCTTTAGTTAATTTCTTTCGTAAGGCTCTAACGGCTATATATATATTAATTATATTAAAAATATTATTATAAATATCTTTTTAATAACGTACTAATTATACTATATAAGCTCTATTTTTATTATCTCTAAAAATAATTACTAATAAGATCTAATTAATCTAGAGATTTATATATCTAAATTATAAAAGTTCTAAAATAAGATTATATTTTAATATAAATAAGATATAAGCTTATAATTAATCTCGCTATAATTCTATTTAATATAAGATTAATAACTTTTCTTATAATATTAGCTTATCTCTATTTAGTAATTTAACTAAAAAAGAATCTATTAAGATATAATAATAGCTAAATAACTTATTCGTAATATTCTTACTAATATATATTTAATTTATACTCGTATTAAGTAAAGTATATACTTATATATTAGAGATACTAATACTTAATTTTACTAAAATTTTAATTATAAATTATTCTATTATATTATATTATAATTTTATATAGAAAAGATATTCTATATTATATTCTTTCTTATAGTTCGAACTCGTTATAATATCGTTAAGAGAGTTTTTTAAGATTAATTTATTATTATCTATTAAGATCTTCTCGTCGATAGATATAACTAGTTTTTTATAAAATAAATATTAGATAAATATTTAGACTTTTTATAATAAAAATAATAAATATATTTACTATATTAAGATTTTTACTTATTAGAGTTCTTTTAAGACTTTAAACTTATATATTCTAAATTAGAGTTAAGATAACTATTATTCGAGTTATTATAATTTTTTTAATCTTTATAATTTTTATAATTTCCGCGATTTTCTCTTTCTTTATAATTATAATTATAATCTCGCTTTAAAAAAGTATTAACTTTACTAAATAATTCTATATTTATATCTTTTATTATATTTACTTATTCTCTATTCTTTCTTAATATTAACGCTTATTCTATACTTATCGCTTATTTAATAGTACGTTTGCGAGACTTATTAATTTACTTAAATCTATTTATTAATATCTACTTATAAATATAAGATTTTAAGTTTATAATAAACTTATAACGCTACTTAAAATTATTAATAAAGAGATTAAGAAATATTTCTTTTTTTATTAATTATATATAATAGATAAATATATCTTTCTTCTACTTTATTTTCTTTTATCTTATTTAATATTATTCGCGAGTATTTACTAAGCTCTATATTTAAAAGAAAGCTATAGTAAAATTATTATACGCGCTAATTTTAAAGATTATTCTCTTTAAGATATAATTAATAAGATTAATTTACTACGTCTTCGCTTTATCGCTAAGATAGATTATTAATAATATAATTTTCTATTTATTACTAATTTTCTTTCTTATTAGCGATTTATAAATATAGAATTAAACTTTAGCGTCTATTATTTATTCTTTAATAATATTAAGATCTTAATCTTTATTATAAGTTAAAGAATTAGAAATTTTTATTTTATTATTAAAATAAATAGTAAATATAGTTATATTATTAATAGATATATTTATAATAGACGTAATACTATCTATATTTAATATACTTATAAGATAAGTATACTTATTAGTTTAAGTCTATTTTAAGTTATAAATAACTTATTAATAGAATTTTCTTATCTTTAATATAGTACTTATACTAGCTAAATAAGCTCGCTTTAAGATTATATTAAATTAAGTAATAGAAGCTAAGATAAACTAAGATTCTATAAAGAGAAAATTAATTATAAGAGATATTATAAATTATTTTATAAATAATTCTATATTTATAGAGTTTATTAAGAATATAGTATTAACTTCTATTAATTAAGATATATTCGTAGCAGATTAAGTTTAAGAGTTTAAAAAAGATTTTAAAAATCTTAAAATAAATTAATATTAAGATAATTTATATTTAACTTTAAGAGAGTTTTTATAAACTTTAGTATTTAGTTAGTTAACGTACTAATTCTATTCTCTATTTATAATAATATTTTTATATAAGAGTTCTTACTTATCGGGTTTCTATAAGCGTTTAGAGATATTTATAAATATACGTCTTATTAACGTCTTATTAGAAAATCGTATAAATTAGATATAAGATTATATTTAAGATATTATAATAAATTCTAAATCTTTTAAGTTATTAAATAATATTTATAATAATCTTTATATAATTTTAATAAATTCTTATTAAAAGTCTTTTTTTTAATTAATTTAATTTTAATATTTTAAAAGAGTTCTATTTTTATTTTATCTTAAAAAAATTCTTACTATATAATATATATATATTAATAATTTTAAAAGAAGAGAAATTTTTTATAACTTTATTTATTAATATCTATTTATTATCTTTATATTAAGATAAAGTAATTTTAGCTATAGCGGGCTTTATATAACTTTTAATAATTTTAATATTAATATTAATTAAAGATCTATTTATAATAAAATTAAAAAAGCGTATAAATTATTTAATAAAACTTAAGTTTATATATTACTATTAAATAAAATACTATAGAATTTACTAATTATTTTATAATAAAATTAGTCTAGATTATATAATACTACGTCGTATATATCTAAGTACAGGAAGCTCGAAACGAGCCTGAGCTAGCATCGGCCTAATATTGGCCCGAGCCTGCTGCCAAGCCAAGTCTGCACATGGCAACTTAGCCGAAATATCACATTTTCCTGTCGTGCCAAGACATTGCACTCTTACACGTAACGGAGAATGGTCCGCTCCACCACCTCTCCCTGACCATTCAATCTTGACGCCCTCCGTGCGAAAAAGCCCATCCACTTCCAGAATCCCCAGCAACCATGTCCAAACCCTCTCCACGCCTCCCCAACAAACGCTTCTTCCTCACCCTCCACCGCTACAGCACCCCACCCTCTCGCCCCCCCCTCAACCATCCCTCCCGCCCCCTCACCACCGCCTCCCCCCCAACCCACTACACCCTCTTCCCCCACACCCTCCCCGCGG